>VZTI01001242.1:46071-141892 GCA_013397865.1 Struthidea cinerea | reverse complement strand
GCCGCCCCGCGCTCGCCGCTCGCCTCGGAACCGCTGCCCCCCGCGCCGCTTCCCACTTCTTCTTTTTCTTCTTTTTTCCCTTCCAGAAGCCTTCCCGGTTTTTCCCGAGGTGAACAGGAAAAGCCAGGCTGGGCTTGCTGTTGAAGCCCCGCGATCGGTCCCCTTCGCACGAAGCGTAGGCTGGCCACTCCCCGTGTTTCTCACAGCCCCGGTGGGAAAGGTGACGGGACTCCCAGCTGGGAAGGCAGGGATAAGGTTCTCCTCCACCCCGCCGGCACAGGGGCAGCCAGGGCAGCCCGTCTCCCAGGAAAGCTGCTTCTCCCAGGTCTGGTCCAGGAAGGATGCTCCGAATGTCACCATAGACACCAACCAACTTGGGCCCTCAAAAATAATTTTTTTGAACTTTTTTGAGACATGTGAGGTGTGAAATAGCTGGCACTCGCTTTTTACACCTCCCACTGCGTGGCTACGGTATTTGTACGGGGGTTTGAATAGGATTCCAGGCTATTCCCCTTTTCAGCGCCCCACAGGGATTCCCTGGTCTTCTCCAAAGTTACAGCCTGAGCCCGTGCTGTGCTGCAGAAACCCACTCAGGCAAACCTGACACAGATTTATCTGCACCATTCTCTGACTGTTTTCTCTCTTTTTTTTTTATTGTAATCTCAGACGAGCACTTAACCCTCAAAAATGCGAAGCCAGGAGTGTGCAAGGTCTCTGCCAGAAGGAAAGAGGCTCAGCAGGCTTCCCAACTTCTGGCTGGCAGCCCCCAAGTGTCCCACACTTGCAAGCTCCTCTCACTGCCGTGCTCCTGCTGTACCCAGGCCCTTCCCGGTCCCCTTGCGTCCAGGGAAATTTCAGGGATGTTGCTGAGTGGCATCTTGCTGGTGGCACTCACCCCCAGGCTAGAGATGACGGTCCTAATTCCACTCTGAATTTGCCTTTGCTGCTGAAAATCTAGTGGGTTATGGCTTAGGTATCGCTGTGGGGCTGTTTTTTGGAGAACTGTGAAAGCATCTTTCCTGGGTTGGTTGGGGGTTTGACAGGAGGGGCAGTGTGGTGGGTACATAAACAAGGGAATTCATGCATGTGGACTTTTCCTTCGCGGGGTACAACCCCCAGAGGCCCTGAGCCACGGTGGTTTCAGGCTGCATTTCCTATCTTTTTCGCTCAATTTTAACTTTTGGGCTGGTTTTGGGACAGCATGGATCGGACTGTTTTTAAAGGGCACATCGCTGGGGCTGTTATTAGCAGGGGAAGGGGCGAGGAGATTGTGTTGCACCGAAGCCTCGCTCAGCAGCTCCCTTAACCCCCAGATCAAAGGCACTTGGGAACGTGCTCTTTTCCCTTTGCCTATAATTAATTTATTTTGGACGGAGATCTGCGACAGACCCAAATGTGGGCACGGGCCCAACATATATATTTGTTTTACGGATGTGAGACACAAAGAGAGAGATCTGGAAATAGTGCTGGATTCCAGTATCCCATCTTATCGTGGCCACAAGCTCCGTGAGCATCTGCTGGATAGAGCTGGGGTGGGAATTCAGCCTGGATGTGTGCCCAGGGCCTTCATCATTGAAGTGCCACTTTTCCTGGGGGTAACTCCCCGCTGAAAGCCCAGCCAGAGGTAGATCAGCTGATTGATGACATCATTTTGTAGCAGGTTTTAGGAAGTTTTAGTCTGACAAGCCGGATTTTGGGAACTAGGCTTGTATTCCAGCTTCACACCTAAAAAAAACCCCCAAAATTAAGCTGACATTACTGCCTCATTCCAGGTGTTTAAGTCTTTATGAGCAATAATTTGACTTAGTGTCCTGAAAATTAAAATACATTAATTGCCTGGTATTTATTTTAGAAGGTCCTGGGCTGACATGGCCCGGATTTGAGTGGAAATGGAAAAGTCTCAGTGCACTGTGGAACCTGTGCTCCACCCAGTAGTACTGAGAGGCAGGACAGCAAATTCCCATCCCATGCCCCTAGATGAGCTCTGGCAGATCCTTTAACTTCTTTGGAGAAGCCCATTGCTGGAAACTGCTGTAAAGATAACAGGGAAACCATGAGTCTGGACAGAGCCTGCCTGACCTCCACCCCCCTGCGCTGCTTCCTCGCACTATTCCTTTTACCTGTCAATATTCCCTCATCTCTGTGGGCATATGGACTTTGTAATTAGCCTAACGAGGGCTGGACCACTCACCTGAGGTGACGGAGCTGCGCTGTGGGACTGCTCGGGCTCCAACAGGCGCAGAGGAAACGCGATTTGTCTCTTCAAGAGCCCCGCGAGCTAAAATAGGCTGCGGGGATGACAGGAAGCAGAGACTCCAGCTCCAGTTTTCTTCCTCAGCCCGTGATAAACCCGGCGTGCCACCTCAACACATACTTGTGAGCAGGGTGGCGAGGGGATGGAGAACCCGCTGTCTGTGCAATAAAACAAAAACGCTCTCCCCACAGTTAGGACGGCGACAGCGGGGCTTGGCGTCCTCGCCTAGGGTGAGTGCTCTTGCTGGAAATATTTACAGTCTGTGAAACGAATTGTGTGCCTTTCTAACAACAATAATGCGGCTCTGGGCTCCTGTGTTTTGGAGCTGAGTGAAGGCTCAGGCTGCTCGTGCTCTGGGGAAGTGCCTGTGTGCGGCACCAGCCCCGCCACCCCAAATGGCAAACCAACCAACCACCCACCCACCCCTCTGCCTTGGAGTCACCTCTGGACTATTTTTCTGAAGTCTTTTACACTTCTGAGGGGCACTGAGTGAAGGCAGGGATCCACTGCAGCTCTGCTCTCAGCTGGGGCGCCCGGAGATAAGAGCCCAAATCCCTGGCAGTCGCCCGGAACAGCGTGAACACAATCACATGATGGTGAAACAAGCCCTGGCCCTGGCTGTGACAGCAGCACAGCTCCTGCTCCTCACCTTCACTGCCACACACAGCACACTCCCTGCCTGGCATGGACTCAGAGGCAGGGAAAAAAAAAACGGGTATATTGTATAGAATCAGGTTCCAGAGAGCCCTAAAACCACAGGCAACGGGAGAAAGATAAACAGGGGGTGATAAGTCACAATATAAAAACTAAGGCATGCCCAGAGGAATTAGCAGGTGGCAAGATTAAATAAGCAGGATGAGTGTTTTTTCCGGGTAATGCACCGAAGCCATGAGATCATTAAGTAAATTACCATATAATAGTAAATAGAACAAAAGTAGATACAGGACACAGGACATTGTTACATTGGCATGAGATACAAGTCAAGCCAGAAGCTTTTTATTTTTTTTTGAAAATGGTTGAGAAATATTTATGAAAAATAGCTCCAGTTGTGTCTGCTGTACAAAGCAGTCTGGCTGTAATTTTCAGCTTAGGAAGCTCTCAAAGCTCTGCTGGTTGGAGAGGCATTTGTGGGGAAGGATGTTCTGTTTCTAATCCCCTTTCCTTGCTGCTTTCCCCTGACAGACGGTGGGTCCTGGCTGAGCTGGACCTCAGAGCATGGCAAGTTCTTTTGGCTCTACAGCACTTAGCATTTAGGTAGAGCTCATGTGTACCTTAAAGCACAGACGATTTTATTTGGTTTGGACTCATTTTAGGTCGAGCAGAGTCACTTTTGTGCGTGCTTTTATTAAATATTACTCCTGTGAGCAGTCTCCGCTTTTTAAAAATTTTTTTTAATTTATTTTTTAATTTTTTTTTTTTTTTTTTTGGTGATTTAAAATTTTGCAAAGCTCGGTGAGAAAAATGTTACTGCATGTAAATAGTAATGTCCAGGAGGAGCAGGACTGTTCCCTTTCTCAGGTCCCCACGAAATACTTTCACCTAGTTGCTGCTAGCCACGAATCTGGGGAACACCCCGGGTTTTCCCATCGATGCTGCCGAAGTTTCCGAGTGTCGTTCCACAGGAGGAGTCAGAGGCACCTCCCACTCCTTCCCCGTGCAGTTTGCAGTTGAAGGGAACACCACCCAAGAGCCCTGGCAGGCCTTTGAAACGAATTTAGGAGATGCTGTAAGCTGCACTCGGCGGGGAGAAGGTTTGACTCAGACCGTGTGAGTCACGGCTGGTCCCCGCTTCTCCCCGCGCTGCTGATGGAAGGAAACTTTGACAGCCGTGGCACAGCTGCACCGGCCAGAGGGCTGGCGAGGGAAACGGAGCCCACTCCCAATTTTTTTTTTTTTTTAAATCCTCTGCTCTTGGATCCAGTCGCCCTCTCTGTCCCAAAGCCGATTGAACCGGAGCCAAACTGCTGCTGATCTGAGTTTCCTTCTGGCGAATTTGCCGTCATCCATCTCCAGCTCTTGTGGGATTCTGTGCTTAAAATTATCCATACGTTTAGAAAAGTTTTCCCTAATCCCAAGCACTCGTTGCTATAGGGCAAGGCAACTGGGCCATGGCCATTTTCATCGGACACAGCAGTGTGTGTTCCCTGCTCTCTGACCTGTGTGACCAACAGCAGCACCTGCTCATTACCTTCTTGAGCTGAAGCTTTGGGTAACCAGGAGAGGAAAAATCAGAACGGTTCTCAATGGTTTTTTTCATTTTTCTGGTTTTTTGGGGTTTTTTGGGTTGTACAGTCCAAAGCAAGAATCAGCCCACAGTGTTCCCATCTTCCAGCGTGTGTTGCAACCTGCATCTGTGCCTTTGGTCTTTAGCAATGAAGGCAAAACAAAGTTATACAAAATCACCTGTGGAGCTTTAGTCACTTGAATCACAAAGAGGAAGAAAGGCGAAGCATTTCCTTGTGACTCCACTTGCCACTCTCTGCATTTATAGGAGGCAGCATCTCCCTCAACACGCATTTAGTCCAGGTGTTTACTGCAACTTCATTTTGAGCCTGCAGTGGTTTCACCATTTATGACTGAGGCAGCAAAGCCTTTTGTTACAAAATACAGAGAGGCACTGACAGTGAGTCAGGTTAATACCCTTTAAGTGGCTTGGATACTGGAAGGCTGCAGCCTGGGTGCTGCAGTCATTCTGCAGCAGATTCAGCATCCTGCACGCACTGGCAGCCCACTGAGAGACAACATTTTAACACTTCCTTAACTGTGATGGGAGTTTTGCCATCAGCAGCCATGGTTTTCACATGGCAGGACCTGAATATTTCGTATCCTCCTTCGTTATCAGCAGGTATCCAGTGAAACAGCTCACGATTCGTTATCCGCTGGAGATCAGACTCTGTAAAGCTCAGAGTTTTGACAGCACTTGCCAAAGGAGATGCTGGTTCTTCCAGCCCATCCATGAGGCCATCTGCTCACCAGGATAACAGGGACCACACCCAGAGACCCAACCCATGGGGTTTTGCTCCTTGTCCATCCCACCTCCTGAGCAGCCAGGAGCCCAGACTGGCCTCCCTTTCCTTGAAACGCTTCGCAAAAAGTAGCAAATTTGTACTTCTGTAAATGAGAGCAGATCCGAAGCTACAACAGCACCAGATGGTGGCACAACAGCAAAGAACCTGTTGCACTAATATTTGGATAATGCTGCACTCATATATCTGCTTTTTCTGATCTGAATTGCTGCAGCGCAGCTCTCAGTGGTCTACAAACAGAAATTACCTACAGATAATATAAGGCCTTTCCATGAGACATTACTGATGAGATTATCCATAAGACTGTCACTGAAATGTAGGTTTAAATTTTATACTTTCATATATTCAGTTGCAACTGGTGGTTACAGCTTTTTGTGTGTTTGGTTGGTTGGGGGGTTTTTTAAATATCCACAGTTTATCTCCAAGGTGTTTGTGGTTTAAACACATGAATCATGAATTGAGTTGGGATGTCTGTGAAGACTCCCTGGAAACAAGAGGACAATGAGCTGGGAATCCAGTCCGGGGCTGAGTCAGAGGCAGGTTCCGAGACACTCACCAATATTTTCCAAAGCACAGATACCTATGGCCTGCATGAGAAACTGTGAGAGTGGTGAGCTGGTTAAAGGAACAGCTGTGTTCACTCTTTCAGCCTCAGACCTCTGTGTTTCTGCAGGACAGGTATTGAAAGAAAGAAACAGAGAAAAAAATTGAAGAAGGATATTTCAACACGCAATCACCCCTCTGAGACAGATCTTAGCATGACAGAGCATCACCTGCAGTAGCTGAGTCCTGGTGAGGTAATCCAGGCATGGCTGTGTCCTCACGTGCATGTGTTTGAATATCACATGGATCCAAGAAAGGCTATAGACCTCTTTATATTGTGCTTTTAATCCATCTAAATAAAATAATGCAGCAGTGATTGTTTCCTGGTGAGGCTGAGCAGCACACACCTTCCTGCCTGGTATCTGTAAATGTAAGTAGCCTGTCTATACCCAGAGGGGTAATTAGGATTAACAAAGCCAGGCCATTTGTCACTGTACACAAATGTGCCATAAAAGTGCACCACTCACAGCACGCACCGGTGTTTGAAAAGCAAGCAGCCAGCACTGGGTCCCGCGTGATCCCACAGCCCTGGTCTCTGCTTCCCTCCGGGAAAAATCAGGGTGGGAAGGCAGGCAAAGCCAGAGGGGATGACAAAACCAAGGTGCTGCAAAAGCCTGGAGCTGTGGGCTGGGTTTGGTGATAAGAGGGGAGGGCTGGACTAGGCAGGATAAAAAACTGTGATAAAGTTTGTGAAGCCCTTGTGTCTCTTTCAGCATGACTAACTCAAACTCCTCTGGTGAGCTGTTGCCTCCTGTCAGGGTAGCTGTGACACCCAGGCCATTCCTTCAGATGCCACCTTCTCCATCGAATCTTAATGATTCTTTTTAATTGCACCACTTAGGAGTTAATCTGTCAGGGGAGAATTTTTGTGTAGCTCCCCTCCAGACTGTCACATCCGTCTGCAAGAGAAGAAGAAGAAAGGGTGTTCTGCTGCTATTCTTGTCAGGACTGCCGTCCTCAAGGAGTTCTCTTTTTCAGAGGTGAACTCAAATCACAGCAGCCTCTCGCTGGCCACAGATGAAAACTGAATTTGAGGGGGTTCGGGAAGCTCTGTGTGTATCATTTATGTAGGTCAAGGTGGGAAATAGACACAATCACACAAAGCTCTGGTGGTTCTGGCGATTTCTTTTCAAAAGCAGCTCTTGAGTGCTCCCTTTCAAAACACGGGGCTTTCAGTGTATGGAATGTTTCTTTGGCCTATTTTATCAGCTTTTCTAATGGTAAGAACCAAGTTCTTTTACATACATAATATATATATATTTTTTTTTATATATATATATAATTTATATATGTATATATATATTCTGTATATATGTGTATATATATACAGAATTCTTTTATCTCCCCAGCATGTTGAATTCCCATGGGAAGATGCCAGCTCACACCCTGAGGATGAGGATATCAGCAGCCCTGAGGTGAGGTACTTGGCACAAGGCCTGAAAGGAGAAATTCCAGTGCCTCATTCTCTCCTTCTTCCCATGTGCAACCTGCATGCCCAGCACACCTTAAAATATTGGTACCTGGAAACAAGTCCTCAGACAGATTTCAGATCATAAAGAGTATAATTTAATTATTGATTATAGGCACGGGGACAATAAACCTGAACGGAATAAAGAGAAGAAATCTCAGTGTTCTTTCTGAATATTTAAAAAACGCTTTTAAAAATGCACTTATTACACACTTATAAGTACCTTTAATTTATCAGTGGGTTTGGGAACATGTGGACATATGTAAAAACAACCCTGAAAAATTACAAGCTAAAACTCTGTTTTCAATTCTGAAAAAAGGCTTTTGAAGTATCTTTTTTTTCCTGTGCCCTAACTTTCACACCTTTCTCAGGCAGAGTTATTTAAGTGCTTCTCTATGAATCTCGTGTCTTAAAAGACACGCAGATACGATTGATCTTTATCACGTTCTTTTAAACACGAGGGGGCACCAAAAAGCCAGAGGAGCAAGATAAAAACGGTTCCCACACAATAAATCAGAGAAAAACCTGTTCCAACTCTTGATAGCCTTGTCCAGTGAGGCGGATTTTGAAGGAAAGAAAAGGAAAGCAATGCAATGTTTTGTAATTCCTTCATCTGAAAGGACTGGGAAAGTAATCCCTGCCACGTGCATCTTTTGCTGCCTCATTTCTCTTCCTGGCTAGAATTTGGATTGTTTCCCACCACAGATGGGTCTTGAGGAAGGTGGAATCCTGTGTCCATGCTTTTATAAATGAATAATCCAGCTTTGAGGCTAAGAGGTGCCAAATACTCCCCAAAATGCGAAGTTGAGACAAAGGACCCTTAGGTTTTTTTAATTCTTTTTTGCTCTAGAAATGTCAGTTACGCTTGTGTTGCTCAAATTTCCAGCCCTTTGCCAATGAATTCATGTTTCCATGATAAAGCTGACTAGAAAGGCAGTTTTGATACATAAATTAAGGTATGAAAGTTCTTAATGTAGCGTGACAGAAAGCCTTAAGGTTTTAACTTTCATATTTCTCAAATCCTGCCCTGCCCAGTGTGTAACTCTGAAGTTTCTTGTAGCCTGTTCACTTCTGCTCTCTCCTGCCAGGCAGACACAACAAAGCCTCTCCAGGCCTGCTCTCCAAGGACACCCAGACCGTCCTAGGCCCAAAAAGTGTAAAAGCCTCTGAAAGGGGGGCAAGCTTGGGGAAATTACATCATTAACTGAAGCTTTAATTGGAGAATTCGCCCTGATATGCAACTGAACCAAGCCTATAAAAGTGTGAAGAACCCGTGACCTGCTGTCCATCTCGGGGTCCATCTTGGCAGCAGCCTCTGGCTCCCCAGGGGTGCCTTTGAAGGCCTTTCAAATAAATCCCCACCTTTATTCCCTTATTCTGTCCAGTCTCTGTTTTTTAGGTGGCGTCCTCAGGCATCAACCCCATCTACTGAAATGTGGGTGTGTGCACACGCAAAACGAGGGCATTTTCCCGGTGCAGGGGGTGAGCAGGAGACCCAGCTGGGTGTGAATCCCGAGAGCAGAGCAGTGGTGTGAGGGAAGGGCCACCTGAGCACTGCTGGATCACCTCTGGAGCTGCTGAGTTTCCTCTGAGCTTTCCCAGCCCCGTTGGAGGGCCTGGGTCAGGCCGCGAGGTTGGTGCGGGACAGATCCCCGCTCTTCATCCTCCCTCTGCTGCTCATAAAAGGGAGCGGAATTCAGAGGAATGCCAGGTTTCAGTGCCATGAATGAAAGCAAGGCTCCTCTGGGACTTCAGCGAATGGCTTTGGCAGAGTGTTTTTCTTTCTAACTTTTCCTAACTTTTCCTTTTTTTCTCCTCTTTGACTCCTGACATTGAAGGTTGCCTCCCGAGGAGTTTCCTGCTTTCTTAGGCGCACTCTCCGTTCTTCCTGGATTTTTTTATGTCCTCCTAACTCTCAAGGCAATTATCCATCTAGCCCTTCCCTCTTCCCAGCCTAAACAAACATTGGTAGAACGAGTTTTCAAAGGAATTAACGCTTTCCAGGCCAACAGGAGGTCTCAAGGGAGACGTCCCTAACTGAGAGCTCGTTTAGGTGGATCCCTTAAGTCAGCAGGTAACAATCACAAGGAGGAAATACTTTTTTTTTTGCAAGTGTTGAACTGTTTTAACTCGCTTAAAGTCCCAGGTGAGCCCTGCACGGCGTTAAAATGGCTTTTCCTGTGTAGTCAGACCATACACGGGTCGATTATTCCATCCTTGAGATGATGATCCAGGTATGAAGGTTTCAAGCTTCTGTTGTTCCACTTGGGAAAATGGTTCTGCGGTGACCCAGATCTCATGGTTAAGATTTTCCTGATAACTGATTGTGTTTGGACCTGCACAGAGCTGCTTCTCTCATTCTCTGTGTTCTTCTAGGTTATGAACTCCCCGCTCACTGCTGTGTTCGTTACCTGTTTAATGTGGGTAAAACTTTATAAATGGTTTCCAAAGTGAGAAAACTCTTTGGGCTTTGAAAAAGAAAAATTTAAAAAAGGAATATATAAGATGTGATGCGTTCTTTAAATTCATCACAGACTCAGAAGGATCCCATGTCTTAAAAATGGGTTTGTGGGTAAAACACAGAAGAAGGGAGTCAAGAGATGTGAATCCTTTTCACACCATTTCCTTTCTTGTGAATATGAGTCAGCGAACTTGCCTGTGCTTTATTCTCCTGTGTAAATGTTTACCTTGTGCATCACTGACAACAGACCCAGCTGTGAGGAAAAAAACCCATCATTTCTGCAAACTTGAGACCAAAGCCTGGTTTTTCCAGCCTGGACGTCGGTGCTTCCACTGCACTCACCAGCCCTTGAAATCAGGGGAGCCTCTGACTTCATGAAGTTTGTAGGTGTGTGAGGGGGCTTTTATTCAATCACTTAACCTTAAACAGGTGTTGGGATGCAGTAGAGGTGAGGAGCAGGTTAGTTTAGGAGTGCCCAACTGTTGCCTAATCCAAATTTTTGGTCTCTTTTGACTTAATTCCAAAAATACTAGAGGCTCTGCTCGCCTTGCGCCCCAGGCCTCCAAGCGTGTTTACGGTGCAGGCGTTTCTGTGTGAGCGTGTTGGTTGCAGCATTAATTCCTGCACGTGCAGGAGCTGGAGTTTTGCTTGTGCTGAGCTGCACAACGTCCCTTCAGGCAGAGCTGCTCCTCTCTGACGCTGCTGGGACGTTCAACAATCAGCTCCCTCACTGAAACTGAGCATCATCCCCTGATGCTTTCGCTCAGGGGATGATGCTCAGTGCTTCGCTGACTTTTTGGGAGTCATCATTCCTGCAGCTCTGTTCGGGTTTGGCTCCTCTTCTTCCCTCACATAAATACATTTTATTCTTTTTGCCTTCCTTTCATTCCTCACCTTTCCCTCTTTTGGCTACAGCTGTTGGTCCAGGAGTGCTGGGATGCCTCTGGTAGGTGCCTTACATTAACCACGACTGCAGCATCCCTCCCTGCAGGGTATCCAAGCAAGGCACGGCACCAGGGAAGCTCTCCAAGGACACCAGAGCAGCCTCAGCCGTTGCAAAAGCCGTCCTGGGATTGCTACCCTTCGCACCAAACGTCTGTTTCTCATCCACCCACCACACCTCATACATCTCCCCCAGACACATGAATCAACTCTCTGGGGATTTGGAATCGTGGATTTAAGGAAACGAGGTAGTCCCTACTTGACAGTGAAATTAGACAGCGATTATGGCTCCCCATGAGCAACTTTTGGTGCCAGCACTGGCTCAAGCCACCCCTCTTCCTGTACATGCTGGGCCTTTTGTTGCTGCACTCACTCCTTCCTCTGAACTATGGTTCTGGGAGCTTGTGAGAAGCAACCCAGGCAACTTATCCGAATGAGGAAAAAAAGAAAAAGAAGATTTTGGGTTTTTTTTTTTCAGTTGAACCAGTTCCTCAAACAATCTCTCAGTGACAACACGCATGTAGATGATGGCGCAGAACAGGAGGCAGCTCGGAAAAGGGGAAAGGGTTACTTATAAAATCCAAAATAACCATGCTGCTGGGTGTGGCACTCCAGCCTGAACTGGAATCAGCCACAGAAAAGTAAAAACATGGCCCTTTGTGAGTATTGAAACTTCTAACATCATGAATGTCAGGTCTGATAGAATTTCCTTTCAGGCAGCAATGAAAACTTCCTGAACTTTATTTCATTCACTCTGTCAAATACTGCATGTAGTGTTTCAATCAACCTGAAATAAAGAGTTCTTTCCAAAGCACAGAACTTTCCTGCAGACAGGAAATTCTCTTGCTAACCAACCAAGTAGAAATAAAGTCAAATGATGAATACAACCTGGCTTTCTTGCTGTTACATTTAAATTTCCACCCAAGACAATAAAAAAAAAAATAGGAAGAAATCGTACCTTAACCTTTCCAAACTGCGAAACTCAGGCTGAAAAGTAAAGCTTTTGAGCTATGGTGATGTTTCCTTTCTGTGCTGTGGAGGTGTGCTGCAGATTTCCCCTTCATTTTGCAATACTCAATTTGTATTGAGGAGGAAAAGGAACTTTGATCTGCAAAGCTGAATTTTATCCGTCAGCTCTGGAGCTGTCCTTTAAAAGGAGATAAAGTGTTTCCTGAATGCATTTGATACATGCTAAACCCAGAAGCAGCTAGAAACCTTGGACAGAGCAGATAATGAAATACACCAGGGAATCAGAAAAGTGGAGGAGTGCACAGAGCTCATGAGACTCGTACCCATTCTTACATCCATCCCTCCTCCCCACTTCCTCCCACTTGGCACCAGCACACCAAAGGCCATTTCCAGTGACAGAGGAAAGAGCTGCCTCCTCCTCAAGTGGCTCTGCTTCAGTGGCACACCGTGCCAGGAACAAAACAAAGCACGGATAAACGTGCACTCCTCGCCTTAGAAGAACCTGGCTGTGAAAAAACGAGGTGTCAGCAGTGGTTTCAGCACACTGGGAGTGAGTGGCTGTGCTGCTATTGAACACCAAACACTCAGCTGATGAGAAAAACCTCATCTGGCAGAGCTGCACCAGCATCACCCCGAGCCTTGCAAAGCTGGAAACGTTATAATAGCTCTCACATTTTTGTCAGGGTGGAGGAAGACATCCTTTCCTCCTGACTGCGCTCCACTGCCTTTGTTTCTGGGGAGCGAGCACCCACTGACTGAAAGTTTTGGTTCAGAACGTAACACGGACTAGAAGCAGGGAATAAAATCCTGGGGATGTGTTTCAGCTGCTTTGGCCTGGGTCTGGTGCCAAGGAAGCCTCTGGCAGGATGAAGGGGTGATCAGCACCGGGTGGGAATGGCATCACCACCAGGATGATGCTCTCCCAGCCCGGGGGAGCTCTGTTCAACAGCTACTGGGCTGGCAGGGTCATAAAAAAGTAGGAAAGAGAGATGGGTAATGAGGACTCTGTGGTTGGAATCTGTCTCCTTTCACCGGGGTGATCAAAAGCAACTCTGGCTGAGTCAGAAGTTTTAATGGTAAGTGGGGATAGTAACAAATCATTAAAAAACTTCAGGATGCTGTCAGACAATCTAATGTTTAAGCTTTGATAAGAGGCTAGAGCAGCAGTTTAAGAGTTTCCTAGTGTAGGGCTTAAGTATTTATACATATTTTATTAGCACTCGTTTTATAATTACCAACGTGTTATTGTGCCAGATGTATGCTTATAAATACCACCAGACTCACTGTAGCACCAACTTCACTTGTGTGATAAATATTGACATGTTTGTCTTAGAAAAGGATCTCTTTTGCTTTGGAGTCTTTAATTAGTTCCGCTTTCTGTCATTCCCTGGAATTGATTTTTGCGTGTTTACTCTTTGGGAACTGTGTGTACAATCCTTGCATGGCTGCCAGAACTTGGGTGATATGTTGTTCATCCCTGGAGCTTTGTTAAAATGTTTTGAAAAGTGAAGAACGGAGGTTTCTATAAATCTGCCAGAGAGTTGTAGCCAGTTTTGTTGGGGTTTTTTTTTGTTTTTTTTTGTTTGTTTTTTTTTTTTAATTCTTTTTAGAAGTTGAAGAAACTTGGAAATGGGGAGGAAAAGTTTAAAAGTGTTTTCTTTAACAGTTTGAAACATCGTATTTCATGCTGCTATTATAAACAGTGAAATGCCCTGTTCCCTTATTTGGTGAAAAAAGCAGACAAGCTATATGCACTGGGTATTCTGCCTTTAGGACCTTTTTTTACAACAATTATTAATTACAGTGCACGCTAGTTGGCATCCCAGATTGGTGCTACTGAGCTGAGAAGCCAAATATTGAAAGTTTCTGTTTGAAGGTTCAGTTCATAACCCCTCTGTTTGGATTAAGAGCAGAATGTTTGTGTGAATTTTTTTGTAAAAAACTTGGGCTTCCAATGTTTAATGGAAGTGGTATTATAACACAGACCATGTCTCCAAAGTCCTCTCAGAGTGAACAGCAAAACAGTTTTAAATGCAAACATATGTTTCATAAACTTTGGTTTATTTAACTTTTTTCTTTTTTTTTTTGTTTTTTTAATGAGGAGATGAATTTTACGGCTGACAGAGTCGAAATTAGGCAGCGTTATGTTCAACAAGCATTCCATCCTGAGGGTTTTTTTTTTTTTAAGCTTCACAACCAAGATTTCTATTTATCTCAGATTACACAATCTCCAGTGGCTGGAAGTCTAGTCCGTGTCAGAATTCTCACATTGCTCTGCATCCCATCTTCCAGGTTGCTTATCTGTTGCAATCTTAGCCTGAACTTAGCATTTAAAAGCTTTGTGCTGGCCCGCGGAGCTCAGACATGAATCAGCACCTCACTTCCCCACGGGTTAATGGCATTTATTCGGGAGGAAGGAGTTGATCTCACACACCACGTGCCACTGCTTGCCCATGAGTTGGGGGGCAACTCTCCTTCCAAGAGGTGCTAAATTGCCAAAAAGTAGGAATGGCTTTAGGTGAGCGCGTCCTAAATGTTTTCGATGTACAAGTGGAACACAGGAAAAAGGAATTGTGGAAGGTCGAGGAGAGATAATTTGCCCGATTAGAGTCTGCTCATCCAAGTCCCATTCAAAGCAGAGTGTGCTGTGCTCAGAGCAGAGGTGCCCAAAATAAGTTTGGGGAGGGGTCTACCTGTGTAAATTCACTGTGAAAGGAGAAAGTTCACGGTCTTCAGACCCCTGCACAGAGGCACTGGAATTTACTCCCTTTTGTTCCCCTCACGTATGATCTGGGTTCACCCCAAACAGGGACATTCTGGCATGTTCTCACCAAGTGAAAGACTGTCTCTTCCCTTAAAACTCACAGTTTGGGGTGGTTTGGGATCAAATCTACCGAGAGATTTTTAATACTAGACATTACGTGGCTCAGTAAGTGCCTGACACTGCCAGGCAAGTAATTCAAGATTGTTACAAAAAAACCCCCATGACTTTAAAAATGAAACAGAAATCCTCTTTAACTTTTTGAAAATTCAGAATTGAGCATTGTTTTTCCAAGTTCAACTGCAGCAGAAAGGAGAGTTCAATGATTTTAACTTGTTTTAATTGCTCTTTACTGCTCCCAGACATGAGAAAACACGTCTACAACATAAACATTTGGGTTACCTGTCTATTGGAACACATCTGAAATCTAAACTCTGAGCACCTAACCCACCCTTTATCACTCTGGAGAGAAGTAAACTTCATACTTTAAAAAAGGCCCCTGATTTTTCTGCCTGTCAGCTTTTCCAGTAGCTGGTACTGAATGCAACTCAAGAGTCTGGTGGGGAATTTAACACCTGGAGTCACCAAATTCTCACCCTTGGGTGAAAACTGGAAGACTTATGAGTCAAGCAGAGAACAAAACACAGTGAAATATTAGGTTGTGCTTCTGTTTGGAATGTCTGGAAAAGTGTCAGTGTGTGGAATCACTCCATCTAGGAGAGGTGGATTTTACCCTTCGTTGTTCCTGCCAAATGGCAACAACCAGTAAAATGAAAAGATTGATCTGAAATCTCTCCGGGCACTGCACACAATCAGCAGAATGGTCTATTACACGAGTACACTTCACATTAATGGAGTTCCAGGGATTAATGGGATGAGGAAATATCACTGGAGGCATCGGGCAAACTGGCAAGTCTGCTCTTTCTCGTGAAGCTGTGCCATTGGAAATGAACCCAGGCTCAGTCTTAGGTCTCAGGCTGAGATTGCAATGTCTGCAGGGGAAGGAAGAACAGAAACCCTATAATGAGCAGCTCAATGCCACACGAGACATCTCAGCCATGGCTGAGGTAAATTATGACCGAAATTTGGTGGAGTGAATAAAATCTTCTAGACACAAATCTAAGGTGCCCCAAAACTCACAAAATACATTCAGAATTATATCCCTAAATTTGGGCTGGTTTTACAAGGTTTATTCAGCACCTGTCTCTAAGCCTTACCATGCCAAATCCAAACCTCATGGACTAGAAACATAGGCAGGTGAAGCAGATAGGTCTTTTCTTTGTTTCTCTTAATTTGGGTTATGTATGTCCTGCAAGATGGCCTTAATTATTTTTATGTGCACCCAAACTCTTCCAGAATTAGCAGAGAAGGGAATAACTGAACGGAAAGAAAACGTTATCAAGCGAGCAGAGCTGATGAGGACAGTTCCAGATTAGTTTTGTCAGCAGCATTGCTGGCTTCTGAGAATCTGAAGGGTCTCGTTTCTGAGATGTCGAGCCAGCAGTGGGGGAGCTGCCAAAAATAAAAGACAACTTAAGAATAAATATAAATCCCATCTAGTTTAGAAGGACTCGTCATAGGGTAAGAGTTTCCCACAGGATGGAGCACAGTCAGGGAAATGGTCCTTCTAAGGACGTTTCCGTTCCGGAGGAATCCCCCTGCAAAACTCCAACGTGTTGTCACAGAGCCACTGTCTCCAGCTGCCAGAAAGAGTCCTGTGAGAAAATGACTGCCCTGACATTTCCTTCTGAGGTCTCTTCTTTCTCATTTTCCAACTGGAGAGCCTCTGCCTGGGAGTGTGAGTCAGTGGCAAGAGCAGGATTCATCGGGGGGTAGACTCTGAGGTAGAAGTACAACTTTTCCATGGATTTCTACACCCCCTTTGCTACTGCTTTACCCAAGTGCCCCTCAGCAGTGTCTAACGACAGGACTGACATCTGCCATGTGCCTGCTCCCTCATCTCCTCGCCAGTGGGAGAAGTGGGAACAGTGGAATGTGTTTTATAACACTCCCCCACCCCGCCACCATGTGCTTAAAGGCACCCAGAGCTCTGCATGCAAATTAGAGAGAGATCAACATCCCAGACACGCTCCCTGCACTTTGTCTGGAGGGTTGGGACATTCGGGATGGTTCCCATCTAGTTGGGAATCCACCAGGAGATGGGGAGACGTGCAAGGAGGTGAATTTTACCCTCGCTGTAGAGCTCCACGGCACCAGGGGAGGACCCTGCATCACCCTTGTGTTATTAACAGCAGCTGATAATTAGGGGTTGCTCTTGAGAGCCCAGGAGCATTTCTAAAGCCAAGGCAAGCTATAGGCATGACTGACCAATTGTAAGACCTTTAACCAAGGACATTGAAATACAAGTTTCTGTGACTTCTGTCACTTAAGATGAGCTGTGCTTGGAAAACACCCGGCGTCCAGAAAACGGTGCACTGGAGGCGTTGCTTCACAGTGTAAATAGGCTGCATCAAAGTAATCAAATTTGTAGGAAGTGGCTGTAAAATACGGTCGGGATTCAGAATGAAACCCTAAGAAACCCGGCCTTTTTTGTATGCAGGCTGCCCAAGGGCCTTATGCTCGCCTCAAAGTGCTGCTCCATGGGAGTTTCCATGTCTTGATTCTCCAAGGATTCCCAGAAGTACAGCAAAAGCTGCAGGGAAAAAAGGGACAGAAGGGTAGTAGTACTCCGAGGACCTGTTATTCACGTAAAGCATGACCTTTACTATCTCTCTGGGCCTGTATCTTTCTCTATTCTTGGTCTGCCTACACTGAACCTTCTCAGAAACACCGATCACGTTTGGGCATCACCGCTGCCATCTTTCAATAAAACCATTCTTGGTTTTGAGAAGTGAGTTGGGCACGAGGTAGGTGCTCTGGACAAGGACTTGGGAAAATGGAGCTCGCTTCTCAGGTGCAGCACAGAGCTCCTGCAGGAACTTAGACAGGTATTTATCTGTGCTTCCACTTCCCACGTGCAAAACAAGTAGTTTTGCTTGCTTTCTGTGTCTCACCTAGTTGGATTTGAAATTCTGAGGTGCATGGGCATCTATCAAAGTATATTTATCTACGTGCAGCACCCGGCACAGGGGGACCTCAGGCGCAGGGTCTCTGGCACGAGGCTGTGTTACATCTACTGGTTAGGACTGACTTTTGCCCAGTGCTGAAGATTTGCACATTGATTTGCACCTTTTTCCCAAGCCTGGAAGACAAGCCAGCTTTGGAATTCAAAACTTATTTCAGGTAGTTGGTGAGGTTCACCAATGCTTCTAAACTTTTTTTTTTTTTTTGGGAAGGTCTGCCTCTTTAGACAGTGAGAAATTGGGAAACGACATAAACGGAATCTGTTTTGGGATTTTGCTATCAGAACTTTACACAGCTCAGATTTTCACTTTTCATCCATTACAGATAAAATTACCAATCTGGATTCTGTACTGAAGTTAAAATGTTGGCAGAACTGTTGCCCAGGTATGGATTCCTGGATTTAATCCCTGTTCACTCTCAAAGTTGGCACCAACACTGTTATACACGCAGCAGTGGGGGCAGAAGGAGATTCTGGCATTGTGTCTGTTTTCAAATCACCCCATAAATACTGAAGTTTTTACCCCACAGTCAATCCTATTGCTCGAAAGCAGAAACTTGGGATTCAACAAATCTAACAGCAAAGCGCTACACAGGAAAATTCAGTTTGAAGCTTAGGTGGGGGTTGTTTTTCCCTCTTCTCCTTCTTCTGTGCCTTAAAGATTGCCCTTCTCTTCCCACTGCAAACAGACCTCCTTTTAAGTGCATTTCCCTAAGGAAATGAGAATGTGTATCTACTTAATTTAAAAAGACTGCACATAACTGTGTTTTGGAAATTTTCTAATCTGGTGATGAGCTGCAGTCCTTCTCACTGTGCTGCAGACGCTGTACCAAAACAAACCAGGCTCTTGCTGACACTCTTTGCTCTCCAAGTGGAGTCTCGTTTTCAGGAAGGATCAACACATCTTCCACTACAAAAAGGTCAGTCAGGTCCTTCTGCCCCTCAGCAGATGTCTGAGCTTCATTTTTTTATGTTAATGGGAATTGGTATCACCAGAAACTGGGACACCTGTTTCAGCCCTTTAGAGAAATGGGAGGATTAAGATGAAGATTTCACACATTTTAAACCCAAATAAAGGTGCTGAGCAATCTTGGTAGAAGGAGAATATCAGGTAAACAGAGCTGGAGGCTGGTATTTAGTAATTGCTGAGAGCAGCTAAATGGTAAACAGCTGAAATGCACCTCTGCTTGCCAGGAGAGCTGAAGAGAACCCCAAGTGATTCCCCTCTTTTTGATTCCTTACGTGATGAAAAGTAGGCCATTTCTTTAAAAGTAATGGGTGATTCTGTGTGGGAATTAGCAGAGATGAAGTGCTCAGACTCCCTGAAAATCATAATCAGCACGATGTTGTCATCGCTTCACTTCAGTCCTTCAAAATGAATCCCCTTCTCAAACTCTTCAAGTTAAACGATTTCATTAAAAACCTTTAGGCTCAGAAAATCATAGCTGTCATTTGTAATATTCTCAGCTAAAATTAGACATATGCTGTGCGAACTATGCTACAATTGGGGTGTTGTCCTTTGTACTGTTCAAACTGCTTTACAAATGCGAACTGCTTTTCCATCTGAATTATAGTAAATATCTATTTTTATGCTTTATTTTTATTTTTTAAATTTTTTTTTATTTTTATTTTTTTTATTTTTATGCTTCGTTTCCCTGTCTGTAATTTAATATTTTGTTTAAAGACAGCTGTATGTATATTTTATCCAATCCTGCTACCACCCCACTCCAATTTTAGACAGTTGAATAGAAGAAAAATAGATTTGTAGACCTGTGAGTGCTCCAGAGTTCCATCCTTATTCCTATGCATATTTTAAAATAAATACTCCATACTTAACTTTTTTGTAAATATATCAGTGATATAAATGCCAAATACATCTAGAGTGGTTTTCCTTTGATGGAATAATTAACTTCTGTCTTTTTCATCCTTAACTTAATTACATTGCTGAAGCAGGTCCTGTGCAGTGGCTTTAAAACCCAAATAATTCTGATTTACCAATCAGTATTAGTCACACAATACCAGCATACAGGTAAAATTTTCTATGCCTGACATTAAACTGAAAACCATTTAGGACATATGTTTGGATACCGGAATTTTTTCCTAGTTTGCTGTTGTGTAATGAAGAAAAAAATCTTATGAAGATGTCTAATTCCTTTTCATAGTTCCCTTTGTCAAACAAATACAATGAGCCCACCGTGCTCTTGCTCAACCTTAAACCCAGTGCTGGATAAAAGCAGCTTTACCACAGGTTCCATTTTGATTTTCCCAGGAAAACACTTCCTTTCATCCTTTCAGTTCTTCAATGGTCATCAAAAACCCAAATCAGTAACGAGTCAGACTGAAACAGATTGCTCAAAATCCGCCTGATGCTTGTTTGAGTAACTTTTCCCTGGAATTCATGCTGCAGATCTCCCGAGACCTTCTCATCACGTTGCCATTTCCTCGCCCTGCTGGGTCAGAAACAGGGCACTGAATGTTCTTTGGAGCTCAGAGCCTTTGCTTCTGACCACCACCCGGCAATGAAACAATTAACACAAGCTTAAAGGCTCGCTAAGCTCCGAAGAATTGAACTATGTCTGGTTGGATTTTGGGCCTACAGTTTATATCCTGTACAGTTTGATCAAAGACCAACACAACCAGCAAGGGACTGTAGCCATAATTTAGAGGCCTTAACCTCCATTCAGTCCTTGTTCAAACAAGGAACAAAATACCGGACAGGAATGAGGGAGGAATTAAAGGACCCTTTAAAATAACACCTAAATAAGGGGCAAAGTCCAAGCTCAGCACAGCAAAGTTGTGGCTTGCCTGGAGTTAAGCTGGACTTGAGCAATTTCCTGCAGATAGTGAGAAAAAACCCAACAAAACTCAAACCACCTCGGCAACTTCAAAGGCCAGTCAAGCATAAATTATGTGTCCTAAAGAGAAAACAACTTCCTCTTTTTGTTATAATAATGTTGAAGTCTATCACAGGTTCTTCCTATCACAGATTCTTCTAAGGTCTCAGAAATAAGGGGCCAGAAACGTTTTGCAACCAAATTTCTCTTTCACAATGATGAACTTCATCACTTTACACCTTTGTTAAATACATCATACTTGATAGCCGTCAGTGGAACAGACCTGTCAGTTTAGCAGTCATTTCTAATTACGATTTTGGTGACAAAACCTATTCATTTTAAACATTTTAAACATTTTTTCTGTTTCGTAAAGGCTTTCTGAGATGTGTCTGTAGTACGATCTTGAGCACTAAATTCAATTAGGCACAGGTTTATTTGCTACTGTAATCACTGTAGGAAAAATGGGATTGTTCCTTGCAGGGGAAGCTGACAGCAGAGTACAGAAATCTGCTCGGAGGCTGGGAGCTTTTTATTTTTGATTGCTGCAAAGGCATCTGTAGAGAAAACAGGATATTATTTGCATAATGCATCAAAATGACTGTTAGTTTTCCTTTATGAAGGCACAACAAACTTCCTGACACAGATAATATCCTAGCAACTCCTTGTGGTAACAGAGACACCATTCCAGCAACAGAAATATTTACAGTATGTTTTTATGGCATATTAAGTCTCAGCTATTTAAAAAGCTGGAGGAATTGTTCTGTATTTCTAAAAATGGATGCTTGAGAGTGAGCCTTTAGAACTATGCATAGTTCAGAACCCAATTGTTTCTTTTTTTGTGAGATGCGGGGTGATTTTGGAGGAATATTTTTGAAAGACGTGGTATTCCTGTCATTTTATATTGGGCAGTGCTTTCAACAAATTTTCAGCCGAGTGGTAATTTTTTGTTAGACAAAGATTGGAGAACCTGGAGAAAGACTAGCAAAATTCAACTTTTACCAAGTAAATTATGTCATGAATACATATATAAAAAATCAACAGAAAGCTGGGGCAAGGCATCCTTGAAAATCCCTACTTTAAGGTCCAAATATTCAACTTGAATTTTATCTAAAACATGATTTATTTAAGAATAGCATAGCATATTAATCCTAGTCTATACACACAATTCATGGCATAGTCTTAATTTACATGCAGTTTTAATCTTGAATATATTTATACTGTAGGGGATTTGCAAGAATATTAAAGTCTTCAATGAAAAATTAAAGAATTTTGATAGTAAAAGGCCAGTTTCTGAACTGGCTTTACGCTCTGGGGTTGGTTATTCATATCTGCCCATTCCATTGCACTCAACAGGACTTCATGGGTGAGGAACTTCCTGAGGCCCCTTCCTGAAGGAAGTTTTGGCTGCAGAAGGATGATTAGGTAAACGTGGAAGTGTCTCCCGAGCAACATTTTTCCATTTATATGCTGAAATGTCATGCCTGGTGCCTTGCCTCAAAAAGTGAATATGTAACCAGTCTAAACCTGCATTAAACAGGTGTGAAAACCCAGTTGGAAAGTCAAGATCCACTTGTATTTCGTAAAACCCTCTTTCTTTGGGTGCAGATCTGGATATTCCATTTTTTGGACGTTTCAAAACGGATCAGAAATATAAAATAGGTGGAGAAGTGCAGCCCTGTTTCCTGTGAATGAGCTCTGCTGTACACATTTCCCTGACGTCCCCGAGACCTGACGTTACCTCTTTGGAGGACACCACATCAATAACCCAGCATGGCCAACACTTGTATATTTATGCTTCTGCAGCTTTCTCATTGAATGAATTTAGTGATTCGTTTGCCTCATGACCCAAGTCAGGAAAATGTGTGTTCAAAGCACCCTGTCATCAATCACTTTCTTAACTTTAAACACATGTCAGGTCCCCGTGAAGCTGACCAGTCCTTTGGGTCACTCTGAAAACTGACTTTGGAGCAGCTGAAAGAAGTGGGATGTAGTTTTTTTAAAGAGTATTTTAACCTAATCCTCCATTCCTCACGATAAAAAAATACCAAGACTAGGCCGGTCAGCTTATGATTTTTCAGCAAATGGAAAATAAGGCTCAGCACGCTCAGCTACCACTACAACCAGGAGCTGTAAGAATTCTGAGAGATTTTCTGTGAACGCGGGAACCCGTGTGGAGTTTTGCTTAATTTGTTTCATTAACTCCATCGGGAAACATGATATAGTGCTCAGGAACATAAACACTCTGACTTATGAGTTTGTTGCCATACAAGTAAAAGGCTTTTTCTCAAAGTCATGGCAGGCATGAGTGTACACAAGATATTCTGCATAGCAGGGAAGGCCACCCACAAAGTTATGTGAATTTAATTTTTGATTCACATTCCTCCTCCCCCATAAAAGCCAAGGTGGGCCGCGGCTGTTTTCCCACAAAGCGCTGAGAAAGCTCAAGCGGAGTCGTTTGGGCCTTGAACAGAGAACAAACCCCCACAACACCCCCAGCCCCCACGGAAGGATCCTCTTTTTGGACGTCCAACAGGGGAGCAAATTCCCCAGAGGAAACACTCAGGCTGAGGGAAGCACTGCAAGGATGTTTTCCTTCTGCGTTTCAAAAGAAGTTCCCTGGCTGACATCAGACCTGGTCCCCGATGCCACCCCAAGGCCCGGCCACAGGAGATGGCACTGCTGGAGAAAAACATTTTGGCTCTTGGCACCTTTGTTTTAGAGCTGCTGAGGAGGCCCCGTGGGTGGTCGGAGCCTTTGGTTTCCCTTCTGCGGCCGACGGGAGACAGAAGGGAGATAAGAGCAAGGGAAAAGGGAGAGAGAGTGTGTCCCAGAATGGACAGTCTGGGACATGTGGAGCCAGATTCTCTGAGAGCTGAATCAACTTGTCCCTGGTGATGCCAATTTACGATTTTGATGTCTTGTCAAAAGTGCATTTTATGTCACAAAGATCGAGGGAGCAAAAATCAACCCCCAACCCCAAATTTCTGCTGAGTGCGTTCTTCATCTTCCACTTTAGGGCAAACATGAACCGAATCAAGAACAGCACTGGTGAATTTTCTTAACATAGGCTAAAAACCTGTCCCTGCTCCTTTATTGGTATTTGTTGGTGTGTTTACCTGGAATTTGAGCAGACACTTCTGCGTTGTATGGCCAGCAAGTGGCAGTTCTGAGGTGTATGAAGCCAGTCACCTTGTCTGAGGGGTTTTAAATCCATGCAGAGAAGTTTCTGGCATTCCAAATATGTGTGTATATACAGGCATTGTCAGGCCATTTCTTTTTCAAGTTGCTACTGGTTTCTAGCAAAAATCCTGGGAAAAGGCTCGCTGTGATTCTCTGCAAGTATCACTGGTTCAGGAAGATGAAATTGGAAACTGGGGTATTCCTCAGGAAGAAGTTGAAAACAACTTAAGCTCAGCAGATCTGCTTTAATTCTGTCCATGTTTTGCCCTGAAAGCAAAGAGAAAATGTCCTTTCCCTTGTAACCTCGACACCGTTGGTCCTTGGTCTGCATCAGACAGCAAATACACAGATTGATTTTGTAATCTAGTAGAGGCAAAATTAATTCCTCTGTTCCCCACTTTCTTTATTGGAAAAAAAAAAAAAAAGACAGAGCTTTGAGGACAAGCCTGTGCTTCTAAAGGAAGGTGTGAGTTCAACAAGGATATCCCTGCTCACTGTCTAATGACATTAAGGGTTACCTCTCCAGTGCCCTCTTAGGCTTTACCCAGTGGCAGCTACAGAGATGAAAGCCCTGGCTCTGCTCTGTCCCTGCCTGTGGGACACCCTGAGAGTCCCCAGAGGAGTCAGCCAAGGTCAGTCCTGTCCGTGTGGGGCTCTGCAGCCTTTCTGAGGGCACCCCACCCTCAGCCTGGGTGACCTGAACTCTGTGATGCACCAATGAGTCCCAAAGCACTCTGGAAGGCAATGCCAGGTGGGATGTCGTGCTTTTCCCGCCGTCTCTCCTCAGAAACTCCTGTCCTCCAAGCCCTGTGGTCCTCTTATTCTGCACATGGTGTTCAATTTATTGGTGGAGGTGGCAGAGGGGCAACAACTTGGAACAAGCAGAAATCCTTTACACTGTGTTTGCAAGAAATCATTTCTGGTCACGCTGAATAGCCACATGTCTGTGGAGTTCACTGACCAGAAGGGCCACAAAACAGAGGGGATCCAAAGGCAGCAGCTGTCCCCTTTCCCTGAGGGACAGGGATGACCCTGACTTCGCAGGGCTTCTGCCTCTGAGGGAGCAGATCCTCCCGGGACCATGCAGAGGGTGGCCCTGGGAGTCAATCTCGTGGTGTGTAAGTTCAAAGAACCTTATCCAGCAGCAGCCCCATGGGCCTGCAGGAGCTGGAGGGCTCCGTGCCACGCTGCAGAGCCCGGGAACTGCCTGGGGCAGCTGCAAAGGGCAGAGCTGGATCACTCCTGGGTCAGGAGGGAACAGGCGGGGAGCCCAGGAATAGATGTCCTACTGTCCGCAGGCCACAAAGCCCTTTCCTATCCAAAAGTTTGCTGGTTAAGCACTGACAGTGTGGGACAGATCTTGGCTGCTCCAGCGGTCACAAGTGATGGATATCCAGAGAAACTCCCTGAGCAGTGTGAAGCCAGTGGATCCGATACTGTCCTGAGCATCAAACCCCGTCAAAGTCTCAGAAGAAAAAAGAAGGTGCTAAAAATCACTCATCCCGTCAAAGGCTGCGTCAGACTGTCCCTCAGAGGAGGGATACAGACACAAACTGCTAAAGCAAAAATCACCGTCTCTGTGCTACCTGATTTTGACAGAAACTCTCCAAACTGACCAAAACCGCAGCCCTTGCAAGGGCTGGTGTTCATCGTTCTGACTTACTGAGGGGGAGGACCTGCTTCAGCTGCTCACACACCTCTGTCTCATGCCCCGTGAGCCGCCCCAGCCTAGCTAAGATACCCAAGTGCTGGAAGACTTACAGCACACACCTGGGGCTCCAGGCAGAAGCCAGGCAGGATCCTTTGGAGCATCTCAGGTGGGCTGTGGGGGCATCGAGATCTGTGGATGCTGAAAAGCTTTGGTAGAGAAATCTTTCAGCTTTCTGCAGCGTTCTGTGCAGTCCTTTGCAGAACTTTGCAGTTCTCACAGAAGCTGTGAAAACACTGCTATGGGTTTTTGTAAACTAACTCTTTATCTTGCACCTGGGTTTGTTATGCAAGATTGTTATGGTTCTAGCTTTCTGATATTTTGGAATAAGTGTTTTAGAGCTTGACCAATCCCCTCAAGGGGTGGATGGCCGAGCACCCAACTGTCTTATGCCATTCAACACACTCTTTGTGATCCCTGTTATAAAAGATGAATTAATTAATTAATTGAGATCAGAACTGCTTCCCTTCTGAGCTTGCTTGTGCCATTCCTTGCCGTCAGTGCTGCTCACAGCGACAGAGATCCACCTCTTTGCATTGGCTTTCCCTCAGAACTAAAACAAACCAGACAAAACACAGTGATGGGCGCCGTGAGGGAAGCACAGACAGAGAGGTGGATCCCTCTTTGTGTGTAGATCATTTTTGCCAGGCACGCTCATGATCAAGCCCAAACTTCTCCTTCTCATCCCCTTGTTTGAGCAACTCTTCACTTACTACAGCAGGAGCTGAATTTTCCCTGTGGAACTTGAAGCTGGCTTCCCACGGGGACTCGTGTGATCTCCAGGAGTTAACATCCTGAGGCCGAGTTAGCTTTAACACCTCCTCATTGAGTGGGTAAACATTTACATCCAATTGTCCAGACTTTAGCATAACAACTTCAATTCCTCCTGGCAAGAAAGCCGGCACAGGTCACTTTGTCAATGACAAGGCTTCCAGATAATTAAACAACACTCACTGGCCACTAATTTATATGCATTATAACTCAGGTTTAAGAACCTAAATAGACCAATAGAATAAACTTCACAGACACTAAACACTTATTTGCTGTGACACTATTTACATTTGGGTCCACAGAAAGCAGTAAATCAAAGAGGGACTTTGGAAGAGGAAGACGAGAGAACAGTCTTTCTTTTCCCAATATTAATATTTAATATCCTTTCAGACATATGCACTATTTGATGCAATTCCTAGAAAAGGGAATTTTACATAAGGACTTGAATGAGCCAAATAATTAATGGCTAAAAATGTTACAACTGCTTTTTCTGGCATAGTGGCAGGGCCTACTGTGAGATTTTAGGGCCTGGTGTGAAAAGAAGCAAAGGAAGATGTGTAAAAACATATTAGAAGTGATGGTTCATGTGGCAGAACTTGCAAATTGAATATTGCAAAATTATTTCCAGGAGTGCTACGAATTCTTCTTTGGGGGAAATAAGTTGAAGAGAATAAAGAATGCAAATAATATTCAATTAAAACGGCACTCTCCCCAAAACTAGGCTGGAAAGAACATCTGCACAATCAAAAAGTTTGGGGGTTTGAAGTGGGGGTTTTTTTGGTAAAACTAATAGTGAGCCTTGAAAACAATGAAGCTGAACAGGCAAGAAGTACAGCTACAATTCCCGGGGTCATTCATCTCCGCCACGGGGAAATAAATAAATCAATTCCTGTTAACGTTCCTGGGCTTTAGTGTCTGGTGCTCAAATTTTGTCACAACCTTTAATTTTCGTCATATGATTTTAGTCAAACGATTTTAAACGATGTCATTTATAACCATGTATGGAAAAATCATTTCCCACTCCTTTTTCTGCATGCAGCAATATTCATACCAACGCACAAGTTTCTTTTTTTTGCTTTGAACCTGGTACTTCTGTATTTCCCAAGGTGTTTTATTTCAGGAAAATGATCACGAAGATAGGTTGCATTCTTGATTGCTTTTGTAGTTCCTTAGTTGTCGTATCTTTTATTACTTTTGGCATCAAATGAAAGCCGGGCGAGGTGTCTTTTCACTTGCAAGCAGGGAGTATTATACACGCCTTATCACTTCATTAAATCACTTGTTGCAGTGATTTCTCAGCTTTTCTTGGCTGTTCTTGCAGTCGTTTTTGAGCTTTCCCAAACATCGCAGGGTACAATTAGTGCTAATAGCCAGCCATTATCTACCTCGTTTTTCAAAAGGGAAGTATTTGATACAATTTACAGTGCAGGAGACCTGTCAGCTAATAAAGCCAGCCGGAAATGTAGACATTTTTTTCTTTGCTCTAAGTGTTATTATTTTGCATCCTGTTTGGTGCTGAATAAACGCACTGCTTAAAGCTGGAGTGTATTTTCTTTGTGGGCGCACGAGAAGGGAAGGTGCAAGCCCGGATGGATTTCCCATGGCAGCAGACTCGGCAGATGTTTGTATTTAATCCCTCTCAGGGCACTGAGAGAGACCTCGATGCCTTTCAGGGCAGACGCCGTGGTGCTTCCTCTCGATGCCAGAGGAGTTTTCACTCTCATAAATAAGAGGCCTTATCTCCGACACTGAAAATTAAGGATATTTTCCAACCAGCCCTATCAGATGGGATGCAGCAGGAGGCAGCCTCTCGGTTTGCCCCACGGGTGTCAGCATCTGTGGTGCTCTATCACACAGCCCAAGGCTCCAGCCAGTCGTGGTGCCTCCTTCCAAGTGCTGCTCTTGCTCACTGCTTCCCATTTTAGGCAGAGCAGCCAGGAGAAACTGTCCTGCTCTGCAGCTATTATTGCAAAGACAATGTCCTGACGTTTTTTCAGCTCTGTATTGCTACTGGATTTGTGTACTTGTGTTTATATACATTTTAGATTCAAAGGGCTCCCCTGTGCTGGAGTACATCCAGGCTCACAGGCGAGGTCACATTAGGGAGAGCTCTCCTTGACAGCTTCTTGGGGAAAGGCATTTTCTGCACTTTCTGTGCTGAGCCCGGGGCTACAATTCATCACCAGAGGAATCTTTGATGGGGACGGCCAGATCTTCAAAACATGCAAATCAAAGTAAATATTTTGGAATTATTATGGTGTAAGAACATGTCCTCATCTAATACTCCCTCATCCTGGGAGCTGCAGAGGTTAAGAAGTCTCTCTTCTACCCCAGCCCAGAAAAATTGCCTCTGACAGGGGGCTTGTGATCAAAATAGAAAAGGCAATGCTAAAATATTGCCCGTTCAGTGTGAAAATGGAGAAATACAGGGCCAGTCTTAGTCACAGGGTCCTGATCCCACTCTCAGACACCTTGACATTTTTAGGCTCTCTAAGCCATGTGGAAATCAAGATCAAGTGAAAATTGGTGTTCAGGGTGTCTCCAGTAGGAAGAACAAAGCCAGCGGGAGCCCCATTAAGCTGGAAGGAGGAAAGGAGGATCTTCTCAGGGACATGCTGAAGGATTGATTGGAGGTACAGCAGGAGGGATGGAATAAACAAGAATTTTTCACTGGTAAAAGCTAAAGGAGGCCAGGATTTCTAAACCGATACTAATCACCTCTCTGAAGGCTGACAGACTGAGGAAAAGAAATAAATGCTGGGAATAATTGCTGGCTGCAGTAACGTCATCACAAACATTGAGTATCACTGGAACTGCCTCCTGATCTTTCATCATCCAAGTGATGATTCCCCAGGAAAACAGATCTTACACCTACCAATCTCTTCAGGTGATTGAAGCATTGAGGCTTTCCCTGAGGGCTCTGCCAGATACAGTTATGCTCAGGTCAAATATCTGTATTCAAACATCTTTGTTCTGCCTGGGAATGTATGTCCTGGCAGTGTCCTGCAGACTAAGAGAGACTGCAGGGACAAAGGAACTGCAAACTCACTGGGAAGTGCTGTCCCCCTCAGTTTCACCATCTGATATTGAGCCACAGGTACTTTATTCTCTCCAATAAAATATGGATTTGAAGGCACAGCTTTGCTAAATCAGTGTCATAAACAGTCCACACAAACTGAGCCTGAGAATTTTTCCAGGGAATTGAGCTCCCACTGAAGAAATGTTGAAGCTGCCCAAGTTTTCCATGTGAACTGGGTGATCATTTTCTTTCCTCTGCTAGGGAAACTGAAGTCACCAAAGCAGCTAAAAATCCTCCTCTGCTAATAGATAAACTAGCATTTATATATTTATATAGAATTTACCTCTCAAAACAAGTTCACTAGTCGATGAAAAGGTGATATTCTAAAGTGATAACACCCTTTAGAATGAGAATCACACATTTGTCTTTCCCTCTTTAGTGAAATAATATGTGCAGAATTATTAATGCATCTCCTTGAGATGGGAGATGCATGAAAGCGCTGCAGCTGCTTTCATCTGTGTTGGGCTACATCAGGGGCTGCTGCATGTGTCCAAACTAGACACCTCATGTTAAAATATGATCTCTGCAGCGCGAGAACAAGTGCCTTGATTGCACTATTTTATTTCAGAGTGGTGGTTCTCAGCCCTCCTGCTTGATGACTTCATAATAGCCTGGGGTAGATCCCAGTACTGCTCAAATTTTTCTGCGCTAACTCACATTTTTCTTTGCTCAGTTTTTTCCGGACCAAACCAGACTGGGATTCAGTATCTTTAGTGTTTCAAAGGTTGCTTAGTAAACACCAGCCTGGAATAACTTGAACTGTTATTTTCTAAGACCTTCAGATTTGTCACTGGAAGGCAAAGCAGTGGCATGACCACGTTCCAAACAGCTCTAAGGCTAAAACAAAAGCAATAATACAAATACACATGTCAAGGACTTGTGCTTTTTCACCATTCCTTCCACCGTCCCACACACATTTCTTGCTGTTCCAGCCGTTCTGAAACATCCTCCCAACGTTTATGTAAAGCAAGTAATTCCAGTTCCTGCCTTTCGTGGGATTGCCTCTGTGCCTCAGGTCACTACATGTTTAAGTCTTAGTGCTTTGAATTAATTGCAGGTGAACTCGTTAATCCAGAAAGCAGTTTTAAAAATGTGCATTGTCTGATGAGGGGATTACAGGATCAGACCAAGAGCAGGGCTCTATGAAAACGGGAATAATTTGGGAGGTGGAAGAAAAGGTCACGTGAATTGTGTTGGTCCTTCAGGACTTTCTGGTGATGGGAATTTGAGGCACCTGAAGTCTACCTGAATCTTGACCCAAGGAGCACCAAAGGACATTGTCAGGCACACAGATCCAGTGACAGCAAAAAAACTGGCTGGAGGTCCAAGGAAACAAGTGTCTCTCTTGTGTGTCAAGACCAGGAATTAATAAAAATATTCAACTAAAAAGAGGTGTTTGTCGGACACATGCCTCAAATCTCAGTATAAAGAATATCTGGTGATGAACAACAACAGAGACAAACATCAGGTATCTGTACCTCTGCTTGTACAGTTGCCACATTTTCTCTACTTTTCTATGACCCTTCGACTTTCTTTTATGACAAGGGAGAAATTAATTTGATCACAACGCATGCTCCGACAAGGAGCACTTGGTTTCAAATGTCAAGTGCCACAAAAAGAGAGGCTTATTTTAACAATTTACTGTCAGTGGAAGTGGGTGAAGACCCAGAAGGCCTGGCAGGATATTTATTGGTCTGTCAGGCAATCTGAAAGTACATGAACACAAGCAGAATCTCAGATTCTATTGTTGTTTCCAGCAGGACATATAAACCACCCTCCACATTTTCCAAAACAAAGAGGGCAATAACCTTCTCCCTGAATTTCCTATCGCTGAAATAAGCAGACTTCAGCTGCTCTCAGCTTCACCAGGCCGAACTGAAACAGAGCAGTCCCATCTGTAATTACAAATTCATAAATCACTCATCCAGATTGTGTATTTTTTGTAATTCAAGGTAGGCAGGATGTGTTGTGCTGACTTCTAGATCCAAGCCATGACCTCCTGTGTTTTGAGAGCAGGGCCAAAGATGGAGCTGGAAAATGAGTGTCTTGGTGTTACGAGACACGCTGTGCATTTGTGAAATACAGTTTGGAAAGCGCTGCAGAGTGGCAGCCATGCACAGGAAATTTGATATGTAACAGATTTAGAACAGTTATAAGGAACAACTTCCTTTATGATGACGTCTAGGAAGTCATTTATCATCTCACAGAGGAGTCTGGCACCTTAAAGTGTTTATCTAAGGAAAGGAAATGAACCCCTGTCATCTAATAGAAACAGTGTTTGATGCATCTCACAAAGAAGTACACTGGTCAAAGGAATTTTAAATAATCCTCAGCTCCAGCATTTGGCTATACCTGCTTCTTGTCTCCAGGAAGCTCTCAATCCATTACTTTCCTGGTGTTTTCCTTTCTTTTCAATCCTTTCCTTATTTAGACAATCTCTGGGTTTGAACATTGTCCAAGATTTATTCCTTTTCAGATTAAATTAACAAATACATCCAGTTACCTCGAGTTAAATAGCGGGTGTACTTTAAACACACCAAAAATTTCGTTTTCAGGAAGAAAACTGACTTGGACTCACTAAATGTTCCTGAAGTTTATTCCACGGACTGCAACACAAAGGCAGTCTCAGGGACCACCACTTTTAGTTCATGATCCAAAGTCCATTAAAACCTTTCCACAGTCTTCAACAGGGCTTTGATTAAGGCACGTGGGTGGGACCACCACTGAAAGCTTTGCTGAAAGAAGTGTGTTATAAGGAGAAATTTATTTAAAACGAGCAGAGAATAAAGAGGAAAGCCTGGAAGAGAGGCAAAAAGGAGGACAGGATGGGAACAGGTTTGATGGGAAGTATAAAATGGAGTGAAAATAGCAAGAAAGCCCATGAGAAGAAATGAGAGCCAGAAGGCACAAAATAGATTCATTTGTCCTTCGAGACAGAGATTTAAAATTGATTTGTGGGCTGAGAAATCCATGCAGGAATCTGAAGAAGACACCAAGAACAGCAAGAAATTACGGTGACTCTTCCCATAGTATTAGGGATGGATGAGAAAATAGGTGGGGAGGAAATCTGGGGAAAAGCAGCTCTGCAGGGCAGGTTTCACCAAAATCCTGGAGCTTCAAGTCTTGTTTGCTAAGTCTCGGTAGTGACAGCTTTAACCTGGGAAAGGAGCAGCCTAATGCCATCCCCAGCCTGCTGTCCTGAGATTCCATGAGGGTAAAACTAAAAGAAAAGTGTGAAATTTGGTATCTCAGAGAATGTTTGCACTTTTTAAATGGCTTCTTCTGCACCAAACAACCAGATGGAAATGTCAGTTTCGTAGGACAAATGTGAAAGAGGTCGTAGGCTCACAGTGATCAGTACTGAAAGTTGTAGTTAATTCCCCAAAAGAATGAAATAGGAACTGAAAAATTGGTACTGGTCTGCAGTCCAGGCAAGAAAAGCAGAAGAAATAAGATGGAGACTAAAGGATATGATTGTTTTCTCTGTGGGGGAGAAAAAAAAATCTGTGAAGTGAAATTAAAAGTTGAGCAAAAGTTATTGTCAAACAGCAGCTTCTGCTCACAGGGCTGTATGGAAACAGCTCTTCAGGGCTTATTCAGAAATGGTTGCTCTCTAGGGCTTCAGACACAAAATATTCCTGTGAGGGGGCCAATAGTAACTGAAACAGGTTGAATTTGTGTTTTGGGGACAATGTTGACTGCCTCAGGCAGCGCAGGTGAGTTCCAGACCCTTCAGTTTTCCCTTTCACTAGGGAGCCGCTGCATACAAGAATCTTCCCTAAAAAATAAAAGCAAGCAAACAAAAAGAAAAGGCAAAAAATTGTTTTTCTGTTCCCTTTTACCTAAATCTCTCTTTTCATGGTGGTTCATCGTGACCACCACTGCATGGTACCTTCGAGTTTCCCAGCTTTAGGAGTCTGCAGAGTTCAAAGCTTGTGATACCTTTACAATCCGGGCTCGTCCTGACTGTCAGGTTCAGCAGCTCCCTTCAGCACTGCCCTTGGCTGCTCCACAGGATTTAGACCTCCTGGGCTCTGTGCCTTCCCCCATGGCATAGAGAGCTGCTGGGACAGGCACCGATGCTTTGTTCTTGGGGCTAAACTCATCACGTTCTCACCCGACAGGATCACAGGGTTTATTCTGGCAAATTCCACTTCGTGTTCCCTGCCTTCTTCCTCTCCTACCTGTCATGGGACCTGGCCTTTGCTGTTATCCACCTTCCACCTCCCCCCAGCTTTCAATTAACGAGTTTATGAAGAATGTAATTATCCGCCTGAGCATCTTTCACTCTGCCCATAACCTATGTGAATCCCTCATTAAAAACATTTTTAGGAACTGCCGAAGGAAGGGGGGGCAAAAAAGCTCCTTCCCTGTCGCCAGTCTTGGAAAGAAACTCTCCAGGTGACAGGAGGTTTTAGCTATTGACATTTTTTATATGCTCCATGGTTAATTTGGAGAGAGTGTCATCTAGTTGCAGCACAACGACAAATCAACTCAAATTCCCCTCTGACACAAGTTGCTTTCTTCTCTTGCTTTCAACAGAGAGCTCGTTTGGCTGTGCTCTCCTACCTGACTGAACTGTCCTCCCCTGACCTGTGCTTGTCTTTGGAACAGCACATCAGAGGCAGGAGCTGAACAGGCGTTGCTGGACAGGAAAAGGAAAAGTGTCCCGAGTCCAACAAGCCTTTTACGTTTATCTCTTCTCCCTGCTCCTGAAGTGCCAGCAAAACCTCAAATCCACTCTCTCAAGTACAGAACATCTGTCTTCCCCACGAGTTAGCCGAGCTTTTCTTCCTTAATGACCTTACTTGGCAAATTGCTCCTGTGTTTACTACCTTGGTGAAATCTCAGCGTTTGAATTCCCAGTCTGGCCTTAATTTTCCATCTTCATTCTGCGTGTGCCATTCTCACTCTGGTTTCCTGTTCAGTTTTGCGATGATTCGTTACACATTTTCACTACTTCTAGCACTAAACCTCTTTCCATCAATGAATTAATTTCTCCTTTTCAAATAAATGATCTGATTCTTTCCCCCTTCTCTCTTCACTTTTTTCCTTTTCCCTCAGTAGACCCTGGCTTTGGCTGATTCGTAGCAACAAGAATTCCTGAGAAAGGCTGATTCCTCTATAGCTGTGTGAAATAGATGCTATGGCCAGGCTGCAGGTTGTTGACCCTTGAGTCTGCATAAACCCTGAATAATACCACTGAAACCAAAGGAAACAGATTTCAAATTACCTGTCCCACGTTATACCTTTTGAGCAGTGAGTTCCATGTAATTTCAGAAGAAAGGAGGGCGACTTCTAAAGTAGTCCTGCTCCTATTGTAATATTTTTGTAGGAAAACACGTTCAGCCTGATAAATTGCCCGAGCTAACACGAAAAACCCCTCTCTTTAGCAAAAACCACCTGCTGTATGTCTCATGACCCCTCCTGACAAAGCGTTTGACAGCAATTCGCTACAAATCCCAGCCACTCTGAGGCCTAAAAGTGATTTTTTTGTGCAAAATATTTTCTGTCCAATTTATCTCTGGTATAAATCCATCAATTTTTATACCGCTTCTATTCTGCAAGTCTGTGACTACAGTGGAAGTGAGGCTCTTGTCTCCTCCAGGGACAGTGTTTTATAGGATTGTGTCATTCGAATGGAGTCAGTAAGTAAAATCACTTGCTTCCACTCCAGTGTGTCCAGCTTTCGATATGTTCATCCAAAAATTTCCAATCTTTTAAAATCTTGTACCATCCATCAACCTTTCAATGCTTCCAATTTTAGCATCTGCCAGCTCTGGATGCTGGCACTCTCCCATCGTGATCATTTCTACCCTGCTCATCGTTCGGCCCTGAAGAGCAAGGGATTAGAGAAAGCCTAAAAATACCGTGAAGGATGTCATTAATTTCAGTCACTTCCCTGGAAACGCAGGCGCTGCACATTCTGTTCAGACCTTTGTCCACCTCAGACTGTTCAGCCTTCCCACAGCTGCCTCCAAGCCGTGGTGCTGCTCCTCGGGAGCGCGGGGAGCCTGGTGAGGCTGTCCCAGAGCCCTTCACACACTTTCCTGCTCTCCAATATCAAAAGCTAAATACTGCCGAGATAATTCTGTCATTGCCTGGTGGTGCCTGAGAAAATTATTTCCCTAATATTTTGGTTCCTCATCTACTTTCTGCCTACTCCGTGTCTATAAATAGGGTTAGTGTCATTTGAGCAGGGAACTACAGCTTCGTGCTCAAGGTTTATTTCTGCTCCTCTAATCATCTGGTAATGGACTATGTTGTAACATTCCTCAGCATCAAAAGGAGTAGTCAGCATTTATTTTTGCTCCGGAGCCTGAAGACATCCTAACAGCCTCAGGAAAGAAGCAGGGAACCCGCTGCCGAACACATAACCTGCCGTCACCAGACTGAAGGAGAGGTAATAGCACGGAGTGGGTAAGCGACAGAAAGAGAGGAGAATGGTTCAACATCGACAGATAACCAGAACAGCAATGGCATAAAATGGGTTTTCTGGGCAAGGCCATGAGCCGGCGTCACCGAAACTGTCTGAATGAGCAATGCATTTCCTGCTGGTTTGTTCGAAAAAGATGTCCTTCTGAGTATCTGCCTGCACCACTAAGATTGTTTCTTGTGTGCTAACCAAGAAAGGAAATAACTCCTGAAGAGTTTGGAAAGTGGTAAAGGACAGAGCTTAGGCCAATGTGATTTTTCCGAGGGAGAAGGACAAGGCACAAGGGGAAGCAGAGCTGCTCACAAACGAAGCAGAGAACTGTACCGAGGACACCCACTGGTGCCACTCGCTGGGTACCCTAAGCAAGATCACTGGGACGAGCTTTAACAGTGGCTGGGATTTCTTCACGCCGTTTCGTCCTCGTTCACAGAAGTTTACTTGAAAGAATTTCGAACAAAGCATTTTTGGTTCCCCACACCGCGTCCTGCTGCAGTGGGATCGTTTGAGGTCAGGACTGTCCCCGGGTAACACCGGGCTGTCTCTGGAGGTGATTGACACCAGGCAAGGCTGCACGGCCTTGGCAGAAGGGCCAGGGCAGCACTGCCGCATTATCTGCAGGAACACGGGAGAAAAAGTTGGGAACAACGACCCAGGCCCTGCCCGGCAAGGCCTCGGCCCTCTCGCAGCCTCTCTAATCGGCAGCACGTTTAAAGATCAGACCACCTTCAAAGCATCACTTGACTTTATCCCTCCCTGCGTCTGTTCACGCTGTCCTGGCCGAGCTGTTCCACTGCATTTCATCGGCAGGCTCGCTGTGACCCACGCGGGACGCGGCCACCTGTGGGGATCAGTGATGCCTTTGTGTAGGGCGGCCCGAAGCATTCCCCTGGGACGCTCTGTTCCGTGGTGTGGTCTGTCCCGGTTTGAATCTCCCGGCTGGCTGCCAGCCTCTCACTCCTCCCCGGCATTCTCCCATTGGTCCCCATTCCCTGATCCCACCTTTCCCCCTGGCCCCGGATAAACTGGGGGCCCTCGGGATCGTGTTTCAGATTTGCTTTTAGGAGTTCGGCTGTCAGCATGGAATAAACCATCAAGCAGGATGAAAAGCGAGTCTCCTTCCCGCCTCTTTGCCACCTGACTGTAATACCGAAAATGCCCCAGGTTCTGTGGGCTTGCGGGACCCCACGGAACCGGGATAAAATTACGGTATTAGCCACCCTCCCACTGCCGCGGCCTGTCACCGTCCTGCTGCGGCCCCGTCCCCGCTGCCATCACCGGGATCGCCGTGGCGTGTGCTGTAGCTCCAGATGAAATACAGCTTCCCACAGCAGCCTCCAGTTCTCATCTCATTCTTATGCATGCTTTATTGAGGGCTCTTAGGCCTGGCAGGAGTCCTCTCCCCACGTCGCTCAGGGTGAATATCTGTGGTTTCATGCTGGAGAAGGGATAACCCACGCTGCTGTGGCGGCCACGCTGGTGGCAATCAGTCTCCCGCTGTCCAGAGGACCAAACGCTGCTGAGTTAATCCTTTGTGGAAGGATTATGAACCCAGAAAATAGCACGAAGTAGCCAAATAGGAAAAAAAAAAAAAAAATCTGTAATGCTGAAAACTAAAAGTTTGCTACACTCATAAGTCCGAGGTGGGAGAGCCTGTTATCTTACTCCAAGGTGGGAGAGCCTATCCATTATCTTACTGCTTCTGGAGGGGGAGCAAGCGTGTTGTAAGTTTGCACCTCACAAGTTTTGTGAAGTCTTCCTGAGGACAAAAAAATGAGACAGACAGCCCTCAGACAGACAACCCTTCCGATGAGGATTAATCTAAAATACGTGGACCACAAGCTGAGCTTTCTATGCTCACAAGAGAGAAACATTCCTGTGTTATTCAGTGTTTGTTAGTAAGAAATTAGGCAAACCCAGGCCAAGACCAGTAAACCATGTAAAGCTTTGCTTAACTCTATCCTTAAGCACTCAGGCTTTTCAGAACATGCCTTCTTTAGCCCCACACTAAGTCCTGTTGCCCTCAGCTTCACATAAGCACAAGACTTCTGTTGACTCTCTGTGAAAAGTTATGCCAAAATACACAGTCCAGAACAATTCAGAGGCACGAGGCTTTTAAAGCAGCATCAGTAAGCTTCCCCTCTGTATTTCTGCACAGTCATAGAAATCTGAATCTGCCTTTCAACAGGTAATGTTTGGACGGTATTTTTCATTACAAATCTTGCCCACAACAGCAAATTAAGCTGCAAGGAAAAGAATAAAAATTACTTTTCTGTTTTCAGTAAGAATTCCCATGCTGTACTAACGCGAGGGGATCTTGCCAAGAAGTCTCAAGCTCCATCTACTGGCACTAAAATGAATTTGTAACTCAGCACGCCGAGTTTTGGGTCTATCTACAAGAAACAAACAGGCAATTTCACTGTCTTTGTAGAATTTTAGTCCAGTTCCATTATACTACATGTTAGTCCATCTTCTTTAAATATCAGCTGCGTTTTCAAACTCTTGTGACATGTGCTGCATAGGGAAAAGGCTTTCACTGCCTGAGGTGCTGGGCTGTGCAAAAATAACAATATCCATACAGCTGAACCAGAGAAGGTTGTAGGGCTCTGTTTCATGTGGTGCTCGCGTCCCAAAGACGCGTTTCCACAAGGCTGTGACCCGCCTAGCTCATCCTTAATTCAGCCGCTCCTTTGGGATATCCGGGAGGACAATTTACACCTGTAAATAGTTCCCCAAATGATTAAAAAGGGAGGGGAGATCTCCCTTCAGCTGCCATGTGTGAGGGGGCAGGGAACAACAGCAGGTGAGGAAATGTGGGCTGCAAAAAGAGACATCTCGTCCTTTCACCAAGAAGACAAAATTAATTTTTTCCCCTATCAGTATTTATCTCAAACTTGTAATTTCTATATACACTCTGCCTTTTCATATACGCTCTCAAGTATAACATCTCAGAGACTGGAAATAAATTCAATGATTGTTTTGAAGAACGGCAAACTGCTGCTTGTACCTGCAGTTTTTTTGTCAGGTGGGGCTTTTGATGACCTAGAGATAAAAATACACCATGCCAAAGTCGTGCTGAGTGGATGGGCACCATTGCCAGTGTGTGTATTCATGACGAAATAAAATCAGTCAGCTCAAACACAGAACAGCAAGGCTTCTGTAATAGGGCATCACTCAAATTCAAATTGCTTTCAAGATACTGAAGATATAAAAGGCTTGAAGAAGTGCATTTCTTCCTGACTGGTGTACAATAAACACCATAGATTTTTAATCTCACTGAGCCAAAAAAAAAAAAAAAAAAAAAAGAAAGAAGGAGAGAGCAGGAACAGCCCTGACAGGAATCTGGTGCTCAGAAAATTCAACAATCAGAAAAGTCTGTGATTAGTGTTAATAGAACATAACATCCTATCCGTTTCATGTTTATTTACTTTTGAGGGAACATTCTTGCCTGAAATTGCATCCTGTTTCCAAAAAAGCCTCTGTGCTGAAGCCTTACATGTACCAAGAGTAGGAAAGTAGGTCGAGCAAGCCCTGTTGGTGCGCAGTGCAAGTCAGCTGAGGGGATGTGCAAGTTCCAGCTGCCACTGGGACTCCCCCGCTGCTCATCTGGCCGAGATGCTGCCCTGGTCCCTCTCCCTTGGGGCACTTGGCAGAGCCCATCCTGCACGAAGCTGGAAATCCAAATCCCTTCCCCATTTCGCCGTGGTTTGTGCGGTTGGCCATCAGCTCCACGCTCCAACCTTCTCCTCCCCTAGCTTTTCTGACTCTGCCCTCTCCTGGCTGGTTTCCCTCCTTGCTAATTGTTTCCTCCTTCCCGAGGGCAGGAATTGAGGGGAATCTCCCCAAGATCAGCCCTTGGCCCCTCCGTCCCGGCTCTGTGTATTTAAATCGGTGCAGTTATTGGAAAAGTGTCTGTTTCGTCACACCTGAAAAATGCTGGTGACTACAGAAATAATGTTCTCTCCTATTTTTCAACCGGCTTTATTCTCTGGGAAATCCCATCCCAAGGCACAGGGTCACTGAAAATATCTTCCCTGGGTTTTTTTTCTCAAGCTTAGGCACAACAGCAATGTAATTTTATGACGCTATCAATCGGAAGATTAATAAAAGCACCAACTGAAAACACTGTGAAAACACCATCACTTTTTGTGTTTTGTGGTTTGTTTTTTGCTTGGGTTTTTGGGGGTTTGTTGTTGTTGTATTTTTGGGTTTTGGGGTGGTTTTGGTTTTGGTTTTGCTGCATTTCTCTTTCTCTTTTGGTTTAGACACTCACTTCAACTAAAAATCACTAATGATCGAATCTATTTTGCCCAGCTCTGCTCTTGGCAAATGCTCTCCTGTCACCCTGAATCTGTTCCAAAATCCTTGGCAAAGTCATGACCCTTGGACTTGCTCATGTCACTCCCTTCACAGCCTCACTCTTTCTCCTCTTTCAACCTCATTCAAAACCACTCTTTGAAATTCCTCCAGTGCTTCTTACTGAGCCTGACAACCTCTCTCAGACAAGCCGTGGAGCTGTGTCTTACAGAGCTGTCCTTGTCTGTCCCATTCATTTTTTTCATTTCTATTTTTGTGCAGCTGTTTGTTACTCTTCTGGGGGAGATCTCCACAGAAATCCCCTCCTCCAGAACTACCCTAGGCCATGAAGTGTGTAAGACAAAATGTGACTTAAGAAGTTGTAGCTTTATATGTCAATCTTATGCTCCAGCCTTTTACTTTTTTCCTTGTCCCACTGTGGAACAACGCCTTACCTGCCCTCATTAATGTCATGGAAATATCTGATGTATAAAGGATTTGCCTGCAGCAGCCTCTGACTGCCTTAAGCATCCTGGAGGTTGTTATTCAGCTGTAGATACGGAGGTAATCTCATTCAAGGAAACGGGACTAACCAGCTGGGACTCTTGAGTTTAATACTGAGGTCCTTAAATAGTCAAAATGTGAAAGAAACTAAATAAAAGAAGCATACTTTGGTACTTTCATAACATTGAGACAGTATTCCAGTCATTTTTCTCAGAGTGCTCAGTGGGAAATGCTGGTATCTCAAATCACATCATTTGTCTTTACTAAGAGCAAAATTCTCCTCTAGCATTTCCTGGAGCAGCCTGAGGCACTGATAACTCTGGAAAGAAGAGAGCTCATGAGTCAAATATGGGGAGCAACAGTTCTCCAGTATCCAAACAACTCTATGCTCTTTATTCTGCCTTGCCAACTTGTCATGAGCAGACATTTTTCTTCGGAGAAATCTGTGTGAGATAGAGGCAGAAATATTTGGGGAATCTGGGCCTGAAGTCATCTGATAAGGAAGCAGAGGACTGGGGGGCAACTTCTTATTATTTCTGAAGTGGGAGATGACACAGAACTGGGGAAAAGCCCCTCTTCTCCTGCCCCTCTAAATACAGCATTGCAGTGTTTCGTCTTCACACTCCCAGAGGGGATCTCTAACCTGGGCATGGGCTTCAAGAATATTTTAATGCACCCTGACAGCTCGTCAAAATAAATGCAGGGTGATAAGAGAAAAAAAAAAACCTGCAGAAATAGTCAAAAATCTTTATTCTTCTTAATCTGTTCTCTGGTTATTCCCGTTGTCCTTCTTTCCCTTGAAAAACCAGGGTTTTAACAGCACTAGCTAATACAGTAAGGCATGACAGGGTGTGCCACAGACAGGGTTTCGTTCTACCCTACATTTTGCTGTATGAGTTGGTGCTGCAAAACTGTCCCGCTGGGTATATTCAAATGCTGGGTGTATTTAAAGGTTGTTTTATGGTTATTTTATATATAACCTTTCCTCTGCAATTACCCCAGCAATTCTCTCTTTCGCCCCGGCGTCCGTCCCTTCCTGAGCATGGCCACAAAGATCCCTCCTATTTTCCTACTGCCCTGAGCGTGGCCCTGCTCTCTTTGAAGGATCCCACATCTCTGCTGTATCCAGCGAAAAGGACTTGTTGTCTTCACCTTGAAATCCTCTCGTGAGTGCACCTTGCTCATCCCTGCTCTCTGCTGAAATAGCAGTGGGCAAAGGCAACCTCGTGGACATTTGGAGACTGAAAAATTCCTTTTCCTGTGAACTGGGATGGAGTAGAATCTATTCACGCATTTTCTCTTCCTCACACTTCCTGACCAAACTTTGCCTGGGAAGTTTCACTAGATTTTCTTTTTTTTTTTTTAATCTGATGCGAGATGTTTGACTCCAGTTAAGAAAACATACTTTGATGGAAATGCATTTGGCTGAAACTGTTCCAAAGCATCAGCTCTAATCACCTCTGACTTTCAACCAGCCCCTGATAGCAGCCTCCCACTGCAAACTTGGTACTTTTTCAAACTTCAGAGTGCCCTGCTTGCTCCCATGCTGTCCTTCAAACCCTCACAAGGCTACGTCATCCTTCTTCCAATCTGTCCCTTGAGGGAAGCTTGGGGGGCAAAAAACAAAAAAAGGGATTCTGCTGTACAAAGAAATTAATAATTCCTGAAGAAAAGAAATTAGTGCAGCAAAACCAGCAAACAAACAAGCACCTTGCAAGTTAACTTTTTAGGAGATACCTTTGAGTGAAGCAGGAACTTTCAGTTCAGCAGAAACTTTCTCTAGGAGAGATTTCTCCGGAGGGAGATGAAATTTCTGATTAAAAAGACAGGATCAGAACACTGCAGGTATGTTTATATTCATAGCATTGAATTTCAGTTCCCCACTCGGCCTAATTAGGAGAAGCAAGTGCGCTGGATGCTGGGCATGTTTTGATTTTGGGTTTCTTTCTTTGTTTCTCCTTAAAAATAATCACCTGTGGTTTCATTTTAGGGCAAACCCAAACCTTACCATGAATCTGCAAAGTATTTCAAACAATGAGAAAGACAATTGTGTTTCTACACAATTTTTTTTCTTCAATTTTAATTTTTTAAACATGGTTTTGTGAGGCACATTGCTCTGAATTGGTTCCGGGCCCCAAACGCCAATATATTGGAATAGAGAATATAATGAGCTGCAAGAATATTTCGATATTGCTCACACATATAAAAAAATCGTGTCACCCCTGTAACATGTCCTCTATGTACTCCCAAAAGTTACACTTCTATTGCTGAAAAAAAAAATTAAAAATTGGGATTTGTGGCCATCCCACAGGGAAATCAGTCTCCTCTGACTGTAAGAAGCTCCGCTATTTGTAATAAGTATTTTTTCTTATTCAAAAGCTTTGCAATAAATCAATCCATTTTTGTTTCCAAATATATTATGACTAGTTGGCAAATGCTAACAAGAAGAAAAAATGTCGATTCCAAACTATTATTTCAAAGTGAAACACTTTTTTTGTGTCCTTTTCTGCTCTGTACTTTTGCCAATTCAGGAAATGAAAGTTTTTGTTGAAGTGCTGGTTTGAAACGAGAGGTAAATGTTCAAAGAAATTGTTTCTACATTTCAGACAAGAAAACTCTCAGCTCTAGCTGAAGTTTAAGAACTGAAAGAGGTTGACTTTGAAATGACATTATTCCAAATAATATTTGAAATAACTTTATTGTTGGTACCCAGACTCTTCCTGCTGTCAGCAGATGGCAGCCTCGATATATTTCAGCGAAATGCAGGGTTTCTTAGGTGAAGTTGGCTTTAGTCAGCATTTTCCTTTTGAGGTGATTCTTTTGAGGAAATTTTGAGGATTCCTTTTATCTCCACACTCTGTCCTGACTTTCTCTCCATCACAGTGGTCTGCAGTCACTTCTAGCTGAAGCCAGCCAGCCCTGACTCAATTCATTGCTTTAAAATCAACACCTCTGCTTCTTAATTGCAGTGGAATTTGGGGCTAAAGAAAGCTTTCTGAGGCCAACAGCAGTACGCCCAAATCCCCTTACCTGATTCGTGGAGTTTTTTATTTACGCTGCAATGTGACCCAAGTATCACAAGCAAATAATACTCAGCTGCACAAGTATTGCAAGACCCAATTCCTGGCTGTGCCCTCCTGCCCTCCTGCCCCAGTTTTACATGAAAATGCCAACACCTTCAAACCAAAATAAGCATTTCCATGATGGCTTTTTTGCCTCCAAAGAGCTATCCGCTATCCTTCTTGTAGTTGGTGAAAAAAATTGAGAAATTATTTGCTTAAAACTCCGGTAATTTAATCCATGGGTTAAACTTTTTGGAGATCTTAAGCCTGGTCTATAAGTAAAGCAAAGGAAACATTAGGTGTAGCATTCTGCTGCTGCTGCATGGCACTTCTGAAAAGAGGAGGAGGTTAAGTTTGAGATGAAATTAGGGACTCAGATGCCTGTGAGCTTTCTAGAAGTAGCAAGAATCTAAATCCAAATTTTGGAGCTAGTTTCACAACACTGGGCCGAACCCTGTCAGGAATATACTTAAATCTTTGGGGTTTTTGGCACCAGAATCTTCGGTCTGAGTTTGGTGCTTCAGCCCTCCGTCATTTACTGCTATCAGATATTAGCAGGAGGAGATTTCCCTCACCCCAAGCGTCCTATGCCTTGGGTGAGAAGGCAGAAGCTCACAGGAAATGCCACTTGCACAAGAGTCTGAGGTGAGAAGTAACAGTAAAGCCCTCTGTCCATGAAGAACCAGAGTATGTCTGCAGGATCTCTGGTTTAATACTTCTCATCCCCTATGTAGCCAAGTGCATCATTTTTTTCAATTCCTGAAATTTATGCCCAAATCAATTTCAAATTGAGCTCATTTTTACTTTAGAGATACCAAATCAACACTTGCAGGCCTTGGATCCTGCTTCTGGAGAGTGCATCTGAAAGAAAATTATTCCTTGATACTTGGGAGCGATGCATTTGGGATAGCTAACTGTAGGATGTGAAACGTGTAATGAGCTCCAGATACTCCTGCAGGTGGTTCTCCAGGAATATTGCCTTAATTTTCTTTTTCATTTCCTTCCCTTTTAATCAGATGTTCCTACAATCAAACCAGCCTAAGGCTTGGTTCGACGGGTGATAACTCACGCTGGAGCTCAGGGAGAGCCTGAGGCTGAATATGCTGAGATATGGATAACACACGGGTATTTTCCCCCTGCTGTTTCTACTGCCACGTCCCTTGGCTTGTTGGAAAAGTGAGCACAGGGCTTTGGAAGGCAGCACTGTCTTCTGCCAAGGAAGGAGCTGTCCTTGCCTCCCCCCCGCAGATCCCTGCAAGCCTGAGGTCGGATCCCACCGGCGGCGCAGCTCCTCGCTGCGGGATGGAAACGTCTAGCAGCAAAAGTCTAGTTGGTGCATTAAAAATCCGTGACTGGAGGTGAAGATATTGGTGGTTTTCAGGGGGCTTTTGCTGCTCAGGACTTTACGTTCTTCAATCAGCCGTGCCGTTGTTGATGCTGCACCGTGGTCGTTCCCCGCTGAGCCTCACGTAGCTGTGGCCAACCCGTGGCATTTATAAACACACATTTTGTTTAGTCTCAGGGTTTATCCCACCATAAACGGCAGCAACAAATAAAATAAATAAATAAATAAATAAATAAATAAATAAATAAAATAAAATAAATAAATAAATAAATAAATAAATAACTGGCCACACAAAGGACAGCGAAATCAGGATGCTGGAGGTCTTACTTTGAACCCCACGGCTTCAGAGACTCCCAAGAACTTTTAAAGCTTGAACTAGGAAAAGCACATGTGTGCTTGCACGCTGAGGACAGCAGAGCCTGCCTGCTTGAGCCCGGGATTAAGTGTGTGAACTGATGCTGACACTCTGTCATCAGTACCCCGAGCTCCTCCAACTGGGCCTGCCACACATGGCACCGGTGGGTTCATGCCACCCCTCCTAAAGATAGCAAAGCGCGGCCAGGGAGCCTTTGCTCCGGTTTCAGGCTCATTAGATGAGTGATGACAGCTTATAGTAGTGGTCCCCTGTGGCCAGACAACAAGCAAGGCCCCCCACTGCTGCTGCCCACCCCGGTGGCAGCTGAATTTCGCCAGCTGTCGTGGCAACCAGTGGGACACCGGCACAGATCTCCCCGTGTCTGGCTAAACGGGCTCTATGCTTCTGGTGCAAGTTCCCCTGGAACCTCTCACTCCTCAGAAATGTGCCCCCCAAACCCAGAGTTCTGGTTAAAAGTGCTTTCCCTGTTTCTCTTTGCATCTCGTTTTACCAGAGATAACCTGGAGAAGACATAAACCCCCTCATTCTCTCCCCCTTGTTTTGAATCATTTCAGTGTTGAGCATTCACACCTGTGAGATGACTGCTCATCTAAGAATGAGTGTTTCCTAATTAAAAGTTTAATGCTGGTGTCTTTTAAGTACCAAAACCTTTTTATGGTTACCTCAGCCTAATCTGTAACATGGTCTTCTTGGGTTCATTTAGTGCCATTGGCTGCAATCTTATCTAGGCTCAAAAATAAGTTTATCTCATAGCACTTCCAGTTCTATGGTCCTTCCCTGCATTCACTGTTTTCTGAATTGCTGCATCATACCTAATTTCATGGGTCTCTGAAAGGACTATTTTTCAAATTTGTGTTAGCAAGCACAGCTAGAAAGGCTTCTTGAATGATCTCCAGTGTGCAAAAACTTCTCAAAATACACGGGAAAAGTTTTGTTTCTGTTCTGTAAATGTGTTGATTCATTGCTCTATTTCCTAGTAAAACATCACACATCATTTGATGCAGATGAAGGCGAGGCAGAGAGCCGGGCTTGGGGCATGGTTTGAGAACATGATAAGGCCTTTGTGGTTCTCCAAGTCATGTTTTAAAATAAATTGATAACTATGATGTATTGAGATGTTGCAACTGCTTTGTTACTACCATCACTTGCTTTCAGCTCTCAGAGAGAAAAGGATCTTCTTCTTCTTCTTCTTCTCCTTCTTCTTCTTCTTCTCCTTCTTCTTCTTCTTCTTCTTCTTCTTCTTCTTCTTCTTCTTCTTCTTCTTCTTCTTCTTCTTTCTGGAGATACTATGATGTGTGAAACATCAAAAGTCACTGAACAAAGCACTGATCTAAATCCAAACAGAAACGAGTCTTTTTATGGAAAACTCCATCACCACTCTGTGCAGTGGTCAGAGATCTGTTCTTTAAATGGCTCTGGGTTAACACAATCTTAGTGATTACTGATTTTGTCCTAATTACAAAAGTAATTCCATGTTTCAGTGGAAAGCCATTCAGTGAAAATGTTAAGCCTTGATTTAATTTGCATTATTTCCTCAGGCATGCTGCCTTCCTGTAAAGACCTCTGTCCTGGTTGTCTTTGTTTAGTGTGAACATCAAAACATGCAACACTGCCACACAATGCGTGCTCTGTATTTGTAACAGACACTGGAGGATTAATTTTAACTCTAGGGGAGTAAACAGCAACTCCTCTACTTTAAATGCTGGGATTTGCTTGCAGTTGTTTGCTTCAGATCTGAAAGATTCAAGCAAAAGTATTCTTCCTCCTTTTTTTTATTTCGTTGCACAACTCAATTTCCCCTACGATTAATTCACTCAATGTGCAAAAATGTTCTCCGCTCTAAAACCAGCTCAGCAGCGCTCACTGAGGCCTCCCTGAACTGCCCCACTCTTCACAGACTGGTGCAAATTCCCCACACATTTTTATGGTGCTTCTCACTGCAGTAGCTGAGTGCAACACAAACAGGAATATTCGTGTGTTCACAGCTTCCTTGCGAGGTGACAAGTGGTGTTACCCTGTCATTTTACAGCGTCGTGTTCCAGAGAGCGGCATTTAGAGCAGTGTAGGTCCCAAAACTCACACTGAGCTGCAGGGCCTGTGACCTACAGTTCATGCAGCTGCCAGTACGAGAATTTCTGGCTCCACTTGTCAGGTTGGGAAGGGAGGATCTAGACCCAAAGTCCAGCACCCAAGTGACAAGATCGCTCTTCTCAACGTGGATAAAAGCTGGTGTTAATATAGGTCACCTGTAGAGTCATCAGTAAAATGATGATCTGCAGTCAGGAGCACGACAGAGTTATTCAGAAGCACCAATGAAACAATCTGTGGTAATTCTGAGCTGTTTATTACCTTCATTCACTAAAAACATTGTTTTAACAGAAAAAGAGGAAGGACAGGAGCAAGTGCTGTGCCTGACATTGTTACTCATTTCCCTGGATTACCCTGGTGCCCTGAATTAAACCCCCAAAACTAACAAGAAGCTATTTCCCAGAAAACAGTCTCAGCCTGGTGTGTTTTTCCAGAGCTATTTTCACTGGTGTTTATTTCATGTGAGCTGATGAAAGTCCCAAGGGTTTACCTCTGACAAAAAGAGTGGGACAAACTCACGAGTGCCCAGCAGCTCAACCCAGCTGCGGCGAGGCTGCCAAAGGAGATAATTCTGCCAAGCCAAACGGCTTCCAGACTGTGCACTGGTGTGTCAAAGTGACATTAGTGTATTTTGACATAAGTGCTGTCTTTTATCAGGGATAAACTTCAAAGCCACGGAGACGGAAAGATGGGAAACTGGAGGTTGACAGGAAAAATAGAAGCCGACAGAAAAACATAAGGAGAATTTGTTAAAATAAACCAAACACTCCGAGAGCCAGCGATACCCTCAAGCATCAAATCTAGAGCAAAGGGTGTTTTATTGCTGTGAGACCATGATAGTTTTGGCATGGTAAATAAATTTTCTCTGCAAAATGCAATGGAATTTGAAAAGCCTTGTGTTTGCTCTAAAGTCTGGAGCTGCCTGCTGATGAGAGAATGGAGGTAGTTAAAATAGACTGACATGCCTGTTCATGTCTATTTTGATTTAAATTCTGGACAGCCCAGGTCCTTACCTACATAAAGTTTGGCAAGGAACATTACAAAGCAGTGGCAAGCACTTCAGTCTCAGAGCTTGCTGAATGGGTACCTTCAGAGGTGAAATTATCTGCCAAGGTTTACATTCACAGCAGGCCACCAATAATACCAAGACCTGAGTGAGGCAACCCTGGAGCTGAATCCCACAGCTCAGTTCAACACGTGCGAGCAGAAGTGTTGTGGATTGCTGACAGTGCGGCTGAACTCACCCTGGGTCAGACACTTCCCCTGAACAACCTCTCCCTGATGGATCACGGGGTGCTTGGGAAGCTGGCTTTGTCACGGGGAGGTGCAGAAAGAGAGACGTATAGCTTGGTTTGCTGCACTTATCTCTGAGGTTTCCTGCCTCTTCGATTAACAAGGCAGAATTTCCATCCAATTCCGTGGGCCAAAGCCTTGCAGCATGGGGCTAAAGGTTTCTAGCTTCACATCAACAAAATACCCTGCCTCAGTGATTGTTATGTCCAGCAAGGCAGGTCATTTCCCTCTTGAGCGTTTTCCTCCTCTTATCTCTGGTGGCTCCCAAAAGCACATAGGTTTCACTGGAGCTCAAACTAAAACAACATCCAGCAGCTGGTAAATCAGGTCATCTCTGATCTTTTGGTCAGTCCCCTCTGACAGCCACACAGTCAATAAAAGTGCTCAGAGGTGCCAGTAAGCTGAATCCCCCTCTCTGTTCCTTTCCCAGGCTTGAAGCCTGCAGAAGGCAGAAGGACGATTTTCAGATTCTCACCCAAGTTTCAGCAATCAAAGAAGAATCTGCCAATTAAAGGCTTCCCCTGACAGCTGTCTATTAGCATGACTGATGTCTGCTGGAGCCCAGAAGCTTCTGCAGGGCACACATGAAGATCAAAGGCTTCTATCTAAGTCCCTTACATCAAAATATTTACTTGCTGTCATCTGGAGAGATAAAGAGAAGTCATGGCCTCAACATCTGACAACTCTCCTGTGATGCTACGAATGTGCCCCGTTTGCCATTAATGTCACCGGTGATATAAATAGGATATTGCAATGCCTGCAGAAGGGTGGTTTCCAGACAGAGATAGCCAGATCAAATTCGACCTGGATAAGGCAAAAGGAAAACAGCCAGGAAGGAGGGATCACCAGGAAAACGGCCCTTGTGGAAGCAGATGGACAGAGAGAACAAGCCCTTTAGCTCAAAAGATGTTTCTTTTATTCAGAAAAGGGCCTCTGATCCTTTAGCCCAGATCTGTGTGCTTCAATTTGATTCTCAGCTTGTTGTTATTCCTTAATGCCACGCAGTCCACCACGATTTAGTCGCCCCAGCTGAACAAGGCTGAAGAAAACATCCCATCACCTTGATTAGCAATATATTTATAAAACTGCAATATCATATCTGAAAAAAGCCAGGAATCACAGAGGGAACAGAGCAGCTCCCCAGCACAACATTTGGAGACAAATGAAGAACATTAGAAAAAAAAAATATATATAATTTATTAAAATATTACAAATATTACAAATATGACAAATATTACAAATATGACTATATTAAAATATTACAAGCATCAGGACTCAAGTAAAATCTGTATTTTAGAGAGCTGCTTGTTTTCTCCCTTCTTAAGATATTTTTAAGCTTCTCACAAAGAAGACTTTTACTGTACAGGACAAGAACCAGCACATCAGTGACAGCAGGAGCTAAGGGACAATTCTGAAGCGGTGTTTGTTTACAGTTCTGTATGCTGCTGCAAATATTTCCTGGCAAGTTCTGGTATTTGAAAAAATTGCACCAGGTCCACAAAAGCACTGAGTTGCTTCAACCCCATTAAAATCCCTGAAGAAGTCAGCAGGAGTTCAGCACTTGCTCCCAATCAGAGCATCGGAGCAGCAGAGGCTGGTGATAAGCAATGAACCCTGCTGCCACAACATCCAGGTGCATCTGAGAAAGGATGACAAATTCTAAGTCCAGTTGATTTGCAAATCCCTGGTTTTCTGCCTCCAACAGCAGCCCCAGTTTTGTTTAAATGGCATTTTGTTAATTACTTTTCTGGGCCAGTTAATTACTCTTCAGGCCCAGTGCATGGCCTGGCAGTCATTGAACACGAACTGGAGACCGCAAGACAAGACTCTTAAAACACACTACTGCCCACAATGTTGTAATTTCCTGTGTAAAACCAGGCATCATGAGCTGAATGAGTCTTTCACACACCTCCTCAGTGAAGCAGTCCAGGGTTTACCCTGTGATCAGTAAACTTGGAATGTTTACTGATTCCTAACAGAAATTTTGCTCTGGTCTTCCCCCACCCCAGGAAAAGCGGTGATTTTTCAGAACATTCATTTGAAGGCACGTTGAATTCATATTCCCACAGTTAATTCACAGGTTGCAGAGGTAACTTTTGCAGCTGCTCGTGGAAATGGAAGTCGACCTGTCTGTTGCTCCCGGTACGTTTCGCAGCGCTGGGATTTCTGGACCTTTTCCAAAGCGTGGCATTGTTCCCGTCCTTTGTCTTGCCATTAATGTCCCCACTGTTACGGTTTTGTCTGTTGGGTCAACGAGATTAGATTTCATTAGCACAGCAAACTGGAAAAAAAAAAAAATACAAGTTATTAGATAATCATTAAAGCACATCTGTTGCCTTTTTCACAGTGCCAAAGTCTGAATTCCATTGAACTACTGACATGGCACTTGACCAGCGCTTAGTTCAGCTGTGGGCAATGAGCTGCAAAAGGATTAAAATATTAGCAGCGAGTGGATTCAGCCTAATCCCTGGCAGTTTTGTTTGGATTGCAGAGAAAGGTGCCCAGGGCAAGAGAGAATGAAACAATTGCAGTAAGAAAATGCCCACATTTTTGAGGCCGTTCCACGAATTGTGCTGTGCTGGTGCTCTGCTTTGGTGTCACGCCAAGGCATCAGTTCCTCAGTGCCACACTTTCATCTGCTGGGTCAAAACTCCCTGAGAACTTCCCAGCCTGGAAGTCTGGCTGCTGGAGAATGGAAACAGGTTTTCCCTCCACCATCCAGACACCCAGAGTGGCAGCAATCTGGACTGTGAACAAACACCATGTCTCCTTTTCTCTTTCAGAGAAAGTCTTCTGAAACATTTCACGGCAAATATTTTGAGTCATAGGCACTTTTTATTTATAACTTTTATTTATTTTTTTAAAGAAAACTTATATATGTTATGTATATCTCTTTGCAGAGTACTGGAAATCACATTTTTACAGACAAAACCTGGGTTTTCCAAAGGAGTCCTCATGGAAAGGGGCACCCAGCTCCCAGAAGATGTCACTTGTGATTTAAAATTAAAGTGTTATCATATAAGCACTGCAGATGTTTAATAATGTACCTGCCTGGGACTAATTCTACAGAATGATACAAGAATTTACAGAGGAAGAAAAGGAAAAAAAAAAAAGAGCTTTAATCATAAAAAAATATCACATATTAGACCACAGACGTTTAGGAAGATTTACTTTCCTTAAGGAATGGCCTGGAACATTGAAATCACTGTTGGTTTGGTGTGGCTGTCAGCAGCTAATTTAACAGTTGAGGTCTTTTGCGATTTAGTATGAACAAAAATATTGTAGGATTTAATACAGGATTCCTGATTTTTTAGAGATCAAGCAAGTCAAGATACACACAGGGTGAAAAGAAAATTCTTGGATGGGTTTCTGCCGTCCTTGACCGCAGCAAAAATCCCCAGCCCACCTCTGACCTACGCAGAAATTCATAGGTGCTAAAGACACAATCTGAAGACACTCAGGGCTTTTTTGTTTTATATGCCTAAGAAACATTTGCAAAACCAAGCTACACTGGTGTTCTCTAGGAGCTTCACTAGCTGGATTGGTTAAAACGTTCCTCTGTGGAGTTTGGAATTTTTTACTCGCTGTTAATTGCTACGTTTCGAGCAAATTTGGGCGAATGGAAATTCTACTGGTGCTGATTTTACAAAGTGTAAGGCACATACACCAAGGGGAGAGAGGGGTTAAGAGGCACGTCAGGTTTTGCCAGAAATGTGGATGGGCGTTTATAAATGACAGGCTTTTTATGTTTAATCAAATCAACAGTCTCTCCATGACTATTGCCGGCACTGCTGCTACCCTCCCATGCAGCTGTTACTGTCCTTGCACTCATTAATCCCAATAAATGGTTGCTCACACAATTCCTCTGCATTGTACTCCTGGAATACGCCCTCCCACGTATTACTCACCTGGGATATCAGTCATAAACAAGAAAATAATGATAAGCCATCAAATCTGTAACAGGTGGTGAAAGGCAGAGAGGAGATAAACCCTACAATTCGAAGTTTATCATTGATGGTTATTTCATCAATTGTCTTGTTTTTAACAATTATTTTTCTTTCTATGACTGACTTATCTGTTGGAATTCCTCTTTTAACGAGCAGGAAGTCAGCAGGATGACTCTGCTACTTCTTAACAGGCTGAAAAAGGCATGCCTAGGAAAACACAGCGCCTGCGTAATGTTCCAGAAAAAAGCAATTAAGGAATAAACCCCACGCAACTCTGCACTCCTTGCCTACACAGAAGGTCATATTTTTGATTGCTTTTCCTAGGGTAGGTTCTACCTTGATTCCAGTCTTGCAACATTCAGGGATAAGAAATGTGTCTGGGATATATCCTGCTGCTTGTCTGTGGTTACACTTGTGCAGCAGCAGTACCTAAAAACTCACAAAAAAGTCATTGTTTGAACTTGCTTGATGAAATATTTCCACTAATTGATGGATTAATTGATGGACTTGACACTAACTAATGGATGGACTTGACAGTCCATGAGTGAGGCTCATCCACGAGGCTCATGCCCCTCCTGTGCCATGACTTGGAAATCAATTTACGTCCCTGAGGAGTCTGCATGGCTGATCTCAGCTTGTCAACAGCAGCTGCAAATTTATCTGGGCAGAACCTGGCTCCTCTGGCTTCCAGAACGCAATGAAAGTCAAGAAATTGTAGGTAATTGGCTGCACGAGTGGTTTGGGTTTTTTGTTTGTTTGGTTTGGTTTTCCTTTTTAAAACCCAGCCCTTTAGAAGGAAGAAGGAGAACAAAGATCCTGGACACAAGAAGCCTAACTTCAGCTTCTTTTTTGTGGGCCTAGGAGGGATCAGCCCTGCTGTGTGGCTCTCATGCAAGGTACCCCAGCTGCCAGGCCAAAGGCAGTTGCTTCAACCCCATTAAAATCCCTGAAGAAGTCAGCAGGAGTTCAGCACTTGCTCCCAATCAGAGCATCGGAGCAGCAGAGGCCAGCTGCCAGGCCAAAGGGTAAACCTGTGCCAGCATTCAGAAAAGAATTCAGAATTCTCGGGGTGAAAAAGTCTTCTGCTGTCAAATGATGGTTCAGAAACTCATTGAGGGTGTGAAAAATGCGGATTCTGGTGTCCCCTCCACCAATGGGCAGGGTGTTTTCATGGAATCATAGAATGGTTTGGGTTGGAAGGGGTTGAGTTTGACAAGGTTAATGCAAAACAGGTAAAGGGAGTTTTCAGGGCTCTCCTTTTCTGTCTGCTTGCTGGAGGAAGCAACCACACAAAAGCAGAGTCCTCAGCTTGGCAATTCCTGAGGTTTTTTTCTGAACAGCAGAACGGTGTCAGTGGAAAACAGCATACAGAGCAAGCCACAGGGCTTGCAGCATCCCTCAAACAGGGAAAACTGTAATCCAGGTCTTCCACCCACTTAGGCCTTGTGCTAACCCTTCGTTTCTGTATGAAAACGTCCCAGCTGCCACAGCGAGACTGGTCCCTCCCCAGGCTCTGTCACTGGCCCTCAGCCTCTTGGCACGTGTTTAACAGAGCAGCGAAATGCAAATCTTCTGCGAGGCCACTGACCACCTCCCCTGCGCTTGTCACAGCTATAAAATGGGATTGGGGCCAAAGTGTGATGTGATCTGGCAACTGCAGCCAGCAGGGTAGTGCCCCGTGGAGCACTGGGTTCCAAAAGCTGGTTAGAGAAGCCATAAATCCGTTTGCACTTGCAGTGGGAGCCCATTTGCTCTCTTTCTTCCCAGGAATCTCTCACCTCTTCCCAGATCCTCGCTTGCTCCTAGGGATTTTGTATTTTATTTGCAGCTCCTGGCATTTCCCGCAGGTGATTTCTTGAGGACACATCCCCAGGTTTGTACAAGCCTGACTTTAAACATTCCACCAAGGTTTGCTTTCCGTTTTTAGGAATAAAACCAAGACAAAGCAGTTCAGAGGTGACAAAGGCCTGTTTCACGCCTTGCGTGTGGATCTGGGCAGAATCTCAGTCCGGAGAGCAAACGAACAGGTCACTTTCGCTTTCCTCAGAAATCTCCTGTGACTCAGACCAGTGCTTTATGGACAATTGTGACCTAAATGTGACTAAAATGCTCCTAATCTGTGCAGTGGCCTGTGCACCCTGGTGAAATGCCCATTTACCTGCTGTGGTCACAGGCTGACATCAGCTCCTCCGGTGATGTCACGATCAAATATTTCCTGGTGTTAAAGTGACTAAACACCCACCAAGGTCTGAAAGCCCCCGTCGTGGTTTAGGCCTGGGGAACATTTTCACAGCTCAAAGGTTAGAAACTGTAAAATAATGATTCATTTCTGATCTTTTAGCAGCCTGATGCTCTTCCAGCTGAGCTCTGCGTCTCGATGTGGGATTTTATTCTCATCAGCAGAGAGGACGACATCTTCTTTTTTCAGTCACCAGGGAAGTGCTTAGGAGAAAAATATGGCTCATTTTAGCTGTTTGGGAAACAGCACCATGTTCCTAAGAGGAAAAAGAAGAGGCAGCTCGGCTACAATGAGGCAATGGATCCGTTCTATCACCCCTTTAATGGTGTAAGGCACATTCAACATGGAGCAGGGAGCCAAGAGAGGGAGCAGCTTAGGGTGTGAACAATTTCTGGCCAAGCTGCATTATGCCGGCCTTGCAGCACCCAAGAAACAGGGTCTGCTTTTAAACATACACAGGTACATTTATTTTTATGCAGTGGGTTTTTGTATCAGTTGTTGCATCCTTCAGAGGGTACAACACCACCTCTCCCAAAAATCCCGATTAAACCAATTTGCTCTTTACCTGAAACAGTCCCATGTACCTGGGAAACCCTTGCTGAATGAAGAGCAGCTGCTGGTGAGCACTACCACACCTCAGCTTATTCCTCATTTCTCCAGTATTACGGGTTTTATACACCCTGAGGTCGCGTGCTGACCGTGGGGGTTGGTATGGAGCTGGTTGGCAGTGCAGCCCCTGCTCTGCCTCCAGCAAACAGCTGGATTTTGATCAGTTGGATAAGAGAATGCGTAGAAAGGCACATTAGGGAGACTTGGAGTCTTCTCTCCCTCGCTGGGGTGGTGGTTGTGACAATCTGAGCACCAAAAGTGAGGGAGCGCCAGCGCAGGTTCCAATAAACTTCAAGACACTTGGGCAAACGCAAAGCCTGATCCTTAATATTCAAAATATTAGTGCTCGTAGGGATCAACAGCATCTTCACAGGCTGTTCACTGTCCTGCAGAGGTCTGGAAGTGCAACCTGTTGCTTTTCACTTGCTACATTAGAAAAGAATTGCACTCTGCAAAAGCCTCCTGCAGGAAAACACGAGCATCCTGAGTTACACAGAACTGCTATTTTCCCAGTCACCTACAAAGAAAAAAAAATTAGGACAACATATCTGTTTTTCTATTTAGAATAACAGTGGAAGATAGCAAGTATTTTGCCCTTCATTTTCAGAAAAAAACCATCATCTTGTGTAACTTCAATTTTCAGGTTCCAGCATGGACATGACTGCCAGGGGTTGAATGTGTGCACTGCCAAGCTTTTCAGTGGCAAAGAAGCAGTCAAATAGAGATTATAGTCTGCTGGTTTTAAACATGTGCTTTTATGTATAAAAAAAGGAAATGTATTTGTTTTAATTGTATTGTAAAGCAAATATTTGTCTGTTTAAGGCTTGAGGCTGAATGGAAATCAGGTTAGTTAGTTGTGGTTTGGCCAGAAGTTACCTGTAACTTTTTCCTGATGTAAAATGTTTTTCTCTTTCCTCTAGGCAGCATTCAGAATATTGTAAGCCTATCATTTATGGCAAGGAGTTGTGTCTACTGCTCAGGATGGAGAACCCACTGCAGATAAAGGCACACAATTCTTTTAATTCTAATACCCTTGAATGAGGACCAGGAACTGTGTTAACCTGAAGGTTCATATTGACAGTCTCCAAGAATTCTGAATTAGAGCTTTGGAATATCCCATAAAATACCTCCTTCTTCTCATCATTTTTCTATTGTCAAGAAATGAAGTTGGCAGATCTCAAGAAATCTGGAAGCTTTTCTCCACAGGTATTTAAAATGAATTTTTAATCACAAAAAACCCAAACCTGTAACATTCTTCTCTTATCTCGAAAGCAATCAAAAGGAACAAATTAATGGAGTAACTTGAGAGTATTTATTACTCACTGGGAGATACTGTACCAGACACTCCATGGCACCTAAAACAATCATCAAGCTTTTATTATATTATTACTGCCGCCTGCCCTGGCAAAGAAATCACATGATTCAAGAAGAAACTCTGGAGTAAGAAAGAAAATGTCGGATAATAGTAGGTTGAAGTCGTGCTCCATTTAGGTCAAAGACAAAAGTTCCTGCTGGTTTCAGTAGTCTTGGTGGAGCTTAAGGAATATTTTGCCAGAGTCACTCTGCCTGGTTTATTTTTAGTCAAACTGTGGCATCAGAAATGAGAGCAAGGACCCGATAAGTTCTTGTTCTGATACTCCCCAACTCCATTCCCAGCAGCAGACACTTGCCTGGGCACAGTGGGTCACTTTAGGAGTCTTTTCTAAGAAAATGCTCCTTTTTCCTTTGTCGTGGCCTTCCCCAGAAGCGACACCGTCCTGAGCTGCAGCTTCAGCTTCACAGCACTTCAGCAGGGAGATGTTGGACTCAAGGACTGCTCACCTTCTGCCTCAGTTAACCCAGATGCAGAGACCAGTGATTCTTGTTAAATACAGCACAGGGAGCAGCTAGACATGAAGATAAATTCATTTAAACTCAAGGTAGCTCCTGCTTGTTTCTTGGGGGAAACAGCTCTTTCACTACACTTAGGAGCTCACCAAAACCAGGAAAAAAAAACCCCAATAAACAACCCAGAGGAGGGGAAAAGTCACGTCCTCAAGTTCTAAATAGCCATAGTCTAACATCTAGATTTTTGAGGTTGTGTGGAAAACTGGGTTTCTCTCACCAAAGCGTTTTACTTACCACAAGATGTCACTGTTTTTTATTTCTTTCCTTTCAGCTGGCACTGCCCACACTCCTCTTGAGTTCCGCAATGCTCTCTAGAGGGAAAACGATCAGATCTCATCAACATGAGTGTTTTGTGTACCTGTTTATTTTGACCGTCTGCTCTCTTTATATTAGATTTGGGGGAAAAAACAAAAAAAAAAAAGCCGTTTTGTAGCTTTTGGTGTTTATTTGCTGCAGATATTCTTTTCCTTTCAGACTGTAAAATGTTTCACAGCCCACCACTTCACTTTTGAATTTTCGTTCTCAAGACAACTCAGGTTTACTTTGGATCCACTAAATAAGAAAAAATGTTTCAGATGTGAGACTAATGCAGATATTCTGCTAAATTTGGGGGTCTCTGTCAAGATTTGAAGGGTCAGGGTTTGAGTTTTAAATTCCTAATGAAATCAGGCACACAAGTTTCTAGACAGCATTTAACACACTTCTATTTTAATAATGCTTTTTTTTTTTAAATTGCAGGCTATGGTTTTATTGCATAAAATTATAAATATGATAGTTTTGAGCAGGTAAATGTTCCCATAACAGACTTGCGCTGCCCGCAAAGACAAGGGGATTTACTGATATCCTTATTTATGTAGAAAAAAAGACATTTCCATTAGCTGAAATAGGAGATGGTGACAGCTGATTTTATCTCGAGATGTATTCAAAATGTTCCCTGCTTGTTCTGTTTGTCTGGATCCACCAAGATGCTGTCGTGCACAGGGTACTCTCAAATAAGAGTGAGGCTTCTGCAGGATTCAGACCTTAAGAAAGTTTCTCACAGTGGCAGCTCTTTGAGGGAAAGAGTTGGCTTTGTGCTTCTTGTTGAAAACCCATGAAACTCCTTCCGCAGTACCCCCAGCAAGCACCCAGAGTTTGCTCTCTCCCACGTGAAAGAACATCTGCTGTGAGGGCTGTGAAGCATCTCCCGGGCCTGAGACACCTGTAGCGACTCTTTTAATAACCCAGGTCCCTGTGCCCAGGGAGTGGGACACGCAGGGGTCTCCTTTCCCCATAATGGATGGGCTGCGCTAACCTTGCATCTGCTCCTGTGTCAGCCTGTCACTCACAATCAGGGGTTACTTGATGCCTAAAATAATTCCTCCCCTGACAACTAATTCATCTGGGAAGAAAAAAGACTCCATCCAGATGGTGGGAATCTCACAGGCTCCTTTTTGTTTTGTTTTTTTTTTTTTTTGAAACGGCCAAGTCTCTCTATTTTTTGATAGGCACTCTCTAAGTTATATAATATTCTTGGAGCTATCCCATGCTATTATCAGCCTTTAAATATGCATTTGGCATTCAGAAAATAAGGCCTTCCCTGACCTGGGAGACTCCATCTCTAAAAATGGGGGCTGCTAAAATCCTTTACAGAAGTGAGCCCTAATACCAGTACTATATTTTTCTCAAGATGTGAAAGTTAAGAATGGAGAGGGTGATGGGGAAAGGAATGGGGCAAACATTTTTAACTCTGTCCAGCACTGATTCGCAGAGGTTGTTGGCAAGGGTCACCATCTGTGGGCTTCCTCGTGGCCCAGACACCAGGAATAAGTGATTTTAGCCCAGCATTTAGCAGGTGTCCCAGTGATAAAATGCAGAATGATTTGTGAGTTGTAACTGAGGGAATAAAGACTGTGAAATCTGTGAAAGGAGGCTTCACCTCCTTACCTAAAGAGCCAGGCTGCAGAAATGGGTTTTTAAGAAACACGTGCTCTGTCTGCTGAGAAAGCTTGCACAGCCTCACCCTGCAAGGCAGGGGGTTGCCAGTGTAATTGATTTTCTATTATTTTGTGTCAGAAGTAGAGCAGCATGAGAGTTGTAATACTATTTTTCATAATCCGAGGTTTCTATTCTGGCACTGGTCAGACCCTCGTAGGAAGGGCAGCTCTCCTGGCTTTTGAAAAGTGAGTTTCCTCATGAGGTGTTTGGGGAGAAGGGCTTGGAAGAACGTTCAGGGAAGGTCAGAGGCCGAAATGCAAACGTGGAGGTTATCTACCAAGCAGTTTTCCGAGACAAATTTTTATCGGAATAATATCTGTTCCATTCCATGAGAACAAGCAGAGTTCCACCAGTGGTGACAGAATATTCATCTGTGTTAGTGGGAGCATGAAACACCCTGCTTTTGCCAGCGAGATCAGGGGGAGATAACACCGTGTGGGGTTTTTATTTGTGGCCATCCTTGCAGCACAGTGCAACATTCTGCTGTAACAAAAGTGAAAATGGGGTTTCTAAAAGAGCATCCCAGAGCCACGGGGGAAGGCTCCCTGCCCAGGCCTCCCCCTTGTCCTGTGGGAATAACTCTGCCCAGGACCATGGCACATCCTGGCCCCTGGGACTGATGGCCATCCCAACAAAAGTTCCCTGGACGCTGGAACTTGTGTAGCTCTTTACTTGCTGTGATCTCCAGCATGGGCACCTCTGAGCAGTCCCTGACCTGGAACAGCCCCAGGCCTCACTCAGTGTCTCTGTATTCCCACCAGGTGATCCCTTAAAGCTGCCTTAGGAGCAGCTGGGCACAGCTATCAACTACTGAAAATCAACTGCCTCACTGAAAAATTACTTCCTCAGGCCCAGGATGCCACCTCAGCCCTTCATGGAGCTGGGCTCTGGGCTGCTCTTGGGGATCAGGGCTCCCTGTTTGCTGCCCATCCCAGGTGGTAACAGCTATTGCGGGGTCCCCTTTCCCATTTAATGCAAACTCCCACTGTTTTGGGTGTCTCTGGCTGCAGGGGGGGTCTGAGAGGAGAGGCTGGGGCTGCCCTGAGCAGGACACAGGCTGGTCCAGCCCCCCAGGCACACCAGCCCCACCAGCAAACACAGCCGAGCCCCTCATCCGGGCTGATGGCACCCCAGGGAAAGGTGCTCAATAAAGGGCAAAAACGCTGGGCAGGCAGGGGAGAAGGGGTAAAAGCCGAGGAACAGCCCTGGAGCACCCAGATCAGGGAAGAAGGAGGAGGAGGAGAGGTGCTCCAGGCATTGGCTGGAGCAGGGATTCCCCTCAGAGGGACCACAGTGCAATGGGGACACACACAAGGATGGAGGGGCCGAGGAGCCAGAGCAGAGCTGAGTCCAGGGAAGGGTGAGTGATTTCCCTGTCCTTATCTCAACCCAGGAGCTATTCCATCCCTTTTTCTCCCCTCTCCCCATGTCCCTGAGGAGGGGAGTGGGCTGGGTGAGCAGCTGGACAGTGGCCAGAGTCAGCCCACCACGTATCCACAGAGGATAGCCTCTCGCTCTGAAGAACTTCCCTGGAAAAGAAGGTAGTAAAGTGGGCAAAAGGGAAGATGTTTGATTTTAGAGGTAATTCAGAAGCTGAAGCACAGAAACTGCTTGTATTGCAGAGTCACACAGCTCAGTGACCTGGTGTTCCAGGCACTCAGGTCCTCAACCACCTTCCCTCCCACACGGGGACCAAGGAAAAGTGCTCTTCTCCTGTATTTTTGCCATTAACTGGCACTTTGTGTTCCAAACTGGCTCAGGCTGCGTGCGTCGAATTTGGCCTGAAAACGGGTGGTGGTATTTCCATCTGTCAGTGACAGATTAGAAAAAGATTTCATGGATTCTTTATAAACAGCCCTAAAGCTTCACCTAAGCTATTTATATCTAAACTAAAGAAACTCTTCATGACTGATGGCTGGGCTCCTCTGCCAAATTCTGTCTATGACTGACAACCCAAATTCAGGGAGACCTGTACCCCGCTGAAGGGATCAAGAGCAACACTGAATTCCCACTCCTCGACAGCCTGAAATGTTTTCTACTGACTTGTGACCTGTGGGAATGAATATTCATTTTGTAAGAAGGTTACTGAGTCTGTGTCAAGTGTTAATTTACTCATTTTTACCACTTGTTTTTCTGCTTAAAACATTATTTTTAGGGGGTTTTTTTTGGCCAACAGGACTAGCAAATAATATTTCTTTATGATTTCCAGATATCTGTTTATTGCTAATCAAGGGGAATGTTTTTAAAAGGAAGCAAGGAACAGTGAGAGGGTGATTTCTTTATAAGAGAGAAATGTGTGGTTGACCTCCTACAAATTTAAATACTGGAAAATAAAGATTATTTGAATTAATTGTCCCTCTGTGTTGATACTGTTACCCACCAGGGTTCTCAGAAAATTAATTTAAATGAAGCAGTTGAACACAACAACCTCTGAAATATTTATCCATGAGCAGAGCTGGGAGTAGAATCAGCACACACATTTCTAGCATAGCTGAGTTTATTTTATTGGCTGGAAGGCATCATTTACCAAGTTAAATACAAATATTTCGGGCTAAATGGGTTGGACAAATCCATTTACAAATCTGGTACCTTCACTTTTGAAACACTGTTCAGTCCCACTGAATTTCCTGCAGAGCAAATGAAGAAACTGAAATCAGGAGCAGAGGAAAGTAAATTTCCTTCCATCCTTCCCAACTTCCTTTCACCATTTTGGGGGTTTGTTTAGAAGGCAGTGCTGAGAATGCTGTAAAAATGTGTTGGGTTTTTCCCAAAATTTTGCTCTTTAATATAAGCATTTTCCACTTCTTTCTCACACTTCATAATTTTCCAGCAAGGAAAAACTGAGGAAAATAAAAGGAGAAAAAAAGAGAAACACTTGGGAATTTTTTGTAATTGGGAGACCTGGTGGGTTTTGGCGTATGGAATTGTATAAGAAATAGGTGTTTATTCCTCAGCAAATCCCATTTCATGTGGATATTCCATCCTGGCCTAACCGCTGTGGCAAAATGTGCCATTTTTTCCCCCACTACGGTACTTGAATGATTATCATTGGTAATTTAATATACTTTTAGCATCCCTTTTCCTCTGAGTTCCAGGCATGATGCCTTGAGAGGCCACCTAAAAACAGAGACTGGACAGGAATAAGGGAATAAAGGTGGGTATTTATTTGAAAGGCCTTCAAAGGTACCCCTGGGGAGCCAGAGGCCGCTGCCGAGATGGACCCCGAGATGGACAGCAGGTCACGGGTTCTTCACACTTTTATAGGTTTGGTTCATTTACATATCAGGGTTAATTCTCCAATTAAAGCTTCAGTTTAATGATGTCATTTCCCCTCAGCTTGTCCCCCCCTTTAGAGTCTTTGGTTTACACATTTTGGGCCTAGGACGGTCTGGATGTCCTTGGGAAGCAGGCCTGGAGAGGCTTTGTTGTGTCTAGCTAGCATGAGAGAGCAGAAATTAACAGGCTACAAGAAACCTCAGAGTTACACACTGGGCAGTGCAGGATTTGAAAAATATGAAAGTTAAAACCGTAAGGATCAGCATGAGTGACCACACTGATGTGAACGTGAACAGAGATGGGAGAACTCAAACCTGACCTCTCTGCGTGCCCCGAAAAGCAAGGGGAGCCCTCAGAGACCTCAGTGGTCCCAGAGAAGAAGTGTCTGGTTGACATTTTGAAATCTCTAACAGTGGACCAATAACTTAATGCTCAAAGGTTTTTTAAGAGCTGACAGCGGGTGAATTTCCTGCACCTTGATCCTCAGGAAGCTCTAAACCACACCACAAAATAATCTCGAGCTGTTCCAGCTTGCCAGGGGGGAGGATATAAAATTCTTGGGCTTGTCCTGGGCTTTGATAACAACAGTAATATAAATGGTTCCTGATCATTTTGAGTCTTCATAGTCAGGCCCTCTAATCAGTGACCAGCAGTGTGATACTTTGTCAGCTTCTCTGGCAACAGTGAATTAATGCTGCTGGCCTTTCAAACAAAAGCCAAAACCTTGACCTGGTTGCTGGGTGAGCTTCTTTAAACAGAGTTTGTTGCACTATTAAACCTTTCCGTCTACATGTATCTGATTAGTCTGGTACAATGACTGCTTGGCTCTCACTTCAGAAGCTCCTCAGGGTCTGGGAAGGCAGGGAAGTTTGTCTTCTCCTCCCAGCCATGAACAAAGTCAGTCTGTGAGAGGTGGTACGTAATAAATCTCAAATTCTGATCTGCAGTGATCAAAACCCAATCAATTAAGTTTAATAGATAAAATGCTTCTTTATCTAAGAAGTCTGTCAACGCCCTATCCTGGTAAAACTATGTCTTTTTCTTACTTGTATTTAGAGTAGAAGTATTTTGGTAAAATATTGTGTGTTTTATTCCGTTTCAAATTCTCATCTAAACGCAGCTTGATAGATCTGAGTAATGCATGAGTAATACACGCCAGGCAATGCAAACTCTGAAATAAATCTGATGAGCCACAGGGAATCTTTCTGGCAAGCAAAGAGGAGAAGGAGGCTTTGTTTGAGGAACAGCCTTTCTGAATGGGAAAATGGTGAAGAACAAGCAGCAAAAAAGATCAGAGTGTTTCATGTAAATCATGTATGTAATCAGGCATCTTGCTGATTGATTTTAAACCTGATTAAAATCGACTGTTATTATCAGTTCCTCTCTCCACCTCGTTTGAGCGTGAGCTACTAATTGGGACACCCTGCCTGCTTCTGAAGGAGAATGAAGGGTGTGTGTAAACAAGTTGTGTTCCTGCTCCTGCAAGACATTTGAAGATTTCTAATATTTCTTTTAAATGACAAAGTGACGTTCGATTACAATGTCTGTTTCCAAGAGTGCTTAACTTTTGTACTGGTGTAAACCAAGGGTTTTCACACTTTTCTGGAAACAACTTGTAAAGTGTAACTAGCGTGGAGACAAGGAACTGGAGAGGGAAAGGTGAGGTCAGTGCCTCAGATTCCTTCACGTGAGCTTTCCAGGCAGGATTGAAATAGCTGGCTTGATCTATTTTTTATTTTGGCAGCAGCCCTGCGAGGGAGCCTTTGTGTTGTTGGGATGCCTGTATGGAGCTGCCCCTACAAGCCATTTGTCTCATCAAAGACCTCCTGTTTACAGCTATCTCATGGCACCTCGTGCCTACAAGCTCTGCAGTTCTCACATTTGCTGGATGTCGATGAACTGTAAAATAATTAGCTCGGGATCGGGCCGTTTAACCTGGATCAGTTTATGGCACTGCGTTTTCCCAGTGCTGGCTCCACCACCCATGGCAGCACCATGCAGCCAGCCCCATTCACACCACCTTAACACGGAGCTGATCATCCATCAGTTAGCAGTTATTCACACACTGCCCTGTGGAATAACTTCACGAAGAGCTGTATAACCCAGGAGATGAAAAGGAGTTGGGTTTCACTGCTGGTTTAATATGTGCAGCTGTTTCACCCTGACACCCCTTTGCTAAATGTTCAGGAAACCCCATGCCCCAACACATCATTAAAAAAAACAACAACAGGAAAAGAATTCCCTATTCTCCTGGGCATCTCGGATCAGATAAGGCTCATAGCCTGAAATACATCATTTTTTAAAGTCCCATAGAGCTGCCACTTGAAAAGAAAGCTTCCATAAAGCACTTCCAAAAGACATGAACTCTGAGGAAATTAAAGGAGATTTCGTTTATGTGCACAGGTACATATGTGAGTGGGAAGTCAGGCCCTGTGTTTTAAACGTGTCTGAAATGATGACTCAATCATGGCCCAATTGCAACATGAGCAACCCGGGCTAGTGGAAGGTGTCCCTGCCCATGGCAGGGGATTGGAATTAAATCATCCTTAAGGTCCCTTCCAACCCAACCCAATCTGTGGTTCTGTGATGGAACAAGCTGGTGTTGTTACCCAGCCAATAATTCTGACCAAGCCGTTTTAATAATAGTAATGAGTCTTAATCACCTCTCTAGATAGGATAAGATTCCACTGTAAGAACCAGGTTGTTCTAAAAGAAGTTATCTTCTGTCTGATCTTAGTTAACTAGCATTGAGACACTTCAGAGGATTAAAGAAGATCAATCACATCTTGATGAAGGAGGGTACTCTGATAGGAGATATGAAGGAGGATACTCTGATAGAAGTTATTTGTAGCGGTCACAAAAGTTTCCCACATGGTGGAAACAAATAAAAACAGCTTGTGAAAACTTTGCAATTTTTAAAGGGGCATCTAAGGTGTGAAATCTCCATGGTTAGTGCAAGGACTGGCTCTGGTATTTGCCAGTGTTGTTTTATGTCTAATCAAACCTCACTGACAATGGTTCTTTACTGAATCTATTCATAGCTGGAGTCAGTGCTGTTGAAGAGGCAATAACCAAATGCCTCAAAGTTTTAGTCCTCGAGTCAATAAAGCTGCATCTTCGAGGTAGCAGAAAGCTCCAGCCTGTTTTATTATAGGATCCTCACAGGTGTGGTTCACACTTGAATCCTTGCCCTATTCTGCTTAAAAGAGATGCTTCTCTAGATCTGGTGCTGCATCTTTCACCCTCCTTAAGTGAGTGCCTGTTAAACATAACCCTGCCCAGAATGCCCAATTCAGTACCTGCTGGAGGGGTAGATGAACGAGACCATCTGTACTCTCCAGCCTCTGAAGCCAGATCCTTGGTTGGTAGACCTTGTGACCGGCAGAGATCTTAGAAAGGATCTGAAAGAGGCAAGGAGAGTAATCAGAACTTTTCGGGACAAACCTGAGTTGTAGAATATCATGAAGCAACACTTAAATTAGCCAGTTAACCAAAGTAAGTCAAAAAGTAAAAATTGATGTTTCAAATAATAGTAAGGCATAAATCAGGTGGCTTTGGCTTCTACCTGGAAGCAAACTGGTGTGGGACAGAGTCTAATTCTTCTCCTGGTGTGAGCCAGGAGGAATTCTGCTAAAAGCAGAGCCAGAGGAAGCCAGGTCAGGCTCATCCCTGGTTTCCCAGTGCTCTAGATCAGGTTGACGAGCTGTCACCTGCAAGTCCTTCCTGCAAGCCAAATCAGGCAGTTTGGGAGCCAGGCCGAGGGCTGTAGGGTTATACCAGCTAACATCCCCTTGAATAGCACAGTGCCACGGGTCAGTGGTAAAATGGAAGGCTTAGCAATGGATCAAATTGTATCTGCCAAGTATATTTATCTTTCTGCCTGCTAAGTGTTAAAGAGTCCTGGTGACACCGATAAGGGAACTGTTACTTATATTTGCAAAGCCTAAATACATCAGGTCACGACCCCGCTTGGATAAGTGGCAGCTAAACCCTTATGGCTCCCTGACAATGGAAAAAAATTACAGCACTGGTAATTGGGCACCAGCTACGGGGGAAAATGGGACTGGCCAGAAGTACAAAGCCGGATTATGACTTTGTGACTCCTTGGCATGCTTTAGTGAGTATATGGACCATGCCACTTCAGTCTGATCTCCACAAAGGGCTTGTCTTTGAACAAGCCGAGACTGACAGCTTTTTTCTGGCTCTGTGTGGGGTTAAAGTCTGGGACCCGGCACTCACGCCACTGGTGCATGACAAAAAGTGGAGGAGTAACACTTCAGAGACATAGTGGGCCTTCTGCTGCTTCTTTTGTTGCCCGGACAGTGCAGTGTTCTTCCGTGTCCCCACACACAATAAAGGTGCTGGCCACTGCTTTGGTCAAGGATGGAGCTGGCATAACAGCCCTGCAATGGTGCAGAACTAATCTGTGCCGGGCCTTTCCTGTGTGATAAACCCACACCCAAGTAACCTAATCTGCAATGGGAAATCACACACAACGACAACAACAACAGAAAAAACCCCGAAAAACCCCCAAAAGAACAAGTGCCCAGCGTTTAGTGACGGCCTGAGCTTTTTCACAGTCGTTTGAAGGTTTCCATCAGGGTCCCCTGGTCATTTGATGTGGCAATTAGCAAGAGGACTTTTGTGCTCCACCGAGATGAAACAGCCCCCTTCAATAATTATTTTATGCCTTGAACAGAAACAAAAACCAAAAAAAAAGAAAAGCCCAGAGAGTAGATAACATTGTTACATCAAACGGCAAATGGCTTGTGCTTGTAACTATTTCTTTTCTTTTATTAATGCAAAGTGTTACTTTTCCCATGAGAAAAAACCCTTGAGATTATAAAACAAAATTTCCCCATACCGCCTTTAGTCTCCCCACATTTTTACCTTCGTAAGCCAGTCAGTTTGCTTTGACCCTAGAGAATTTTTAAATTCTCCTTTCCTTTTAATCTCTGTATGAAATATTAGCAACCTGGAGGGGAAAAGTGTCAATACCACCTGCCTTTTGTTTTTTTGCCATCAGGGCCAACACACTGGAAGATAAAGCACCATACTTAGGGTGCTGAAAAGCCCTCTTCCTCTCCACCTATAATTTTGTGCAGGGTATCTCTGAGTAGAATTGTTCATCATTCTTTAAAGAAGAGCAAAGGCTTAAGGAGTAGTAGATACAAGCAAAGATGTTTGACCAAAAAAATTAATAAAAACAGATCTCCAAGCCTGTCTTTAGAAATTTAAAAAGATAACTTCCCATTTTTTCTTTAGATTATTGAGGGATCTATACATGAAACTGGAGATTCCTTCACTGGAAATGCAGTTTCCTTTGCAGAAAACCAGGTTAGGTATATCTTGACTTGCCTGGGATAAAATTAGAGGTATTCTCCTCCCTTCTGGATATGTATGCTCACTACACATTTTTAGCTTGTCACCTACACTGTAAAAACTCCTAACTCACCCAGCATGCTGTTATCAGCATTTAGTCCTAGCAAAAGAAATTCATTTTTAAAAGGCAGGATGTGTGGGACTAATCATGTTCTCACTTGGATAATCTGAGTACAAGGGAGACCAGATTCAGGATGCATTTTTTTCCCCAAAAGACTGAATAATCTTACCAATTTCATTGGCAGCTGCTCCACCACCGTAAAAAAAATATTTATTTGTCCACTCCCAAGGAATTACCAAAACTTATGTGCTACAGGTTGCATTTCATAGCTCTGCTCCTTTGAATCATGCAGATTCACAATTTATTTCACCGATTGTGGGGTTTTCTGTGGATGTTTTACACAAGTATAGAATGTACTCAGTTCAAAGGAAGGCAATGGAGTGTTTGTGCCGTCTGGAGCTGGGTGAATAATTTGCACATCGTCGTTTTCTTCACCAAGTTCTGTCTTGCATTTGTGGTTTTATTGCCTGTGTGAGTCGATGGACAGCCAGTGAATTGTTTATAAGCTGTATCCTGCTAATAGTTGAGATCCATAATTTAGGATGGATTGCTAGAACGCCAGTAATGCAGTTAAAAGCCTTAGAAGCATGTTTTTAATGCAAGAACTCACATTTGGCGATTGAAAAATCACAGCCTAACCCATTTTAAGCATTTATTTAAAATTCCTAGCTATTTCTGCCAAGGAACACCCAGAGAGTGATCCAAAGGAACTGAAACACAGCTGATTTAGGTTTATATCAACATTCAAAAAAAATACGTCAGGAAATGTGCTGCATGATGTGCTCAGGCCTTGTGCAGGGGGAAGTGGTGCAGGTGGCATTGACCTGAGTCCTGGCAAGCAGCAGCAGACCCAGCAAGGCGTGAGAAGCCCACACTGTGGGCAAGAGGTCGCAAAAGCAGACAAGAGGGTGAAGGAGAGCAGGGTTAAACCCCTGCAGGCTCTCCCTCGCCGGTAAATCACCCACCCCGAGAGCAGCTACTGCACAAACCAAGGGCCAACCAAAAATGGCTCGGCAGCACCCTCACAGCAGACCTCCCCACGGGCACAGACACAGCACACCCACCTGGGAGCCGGGCAGAGCAATCTGCCAGGAGTCTGCTCACGTCGGAGGGGTGAGCATCTGTAGGTGCTAAAAAGCTAGAAGCAGAGAAATTCTTCAGCCTTTTCTCAATATTCTGTGAGCAGACTGTCTTTCCTATGGAAACTGTTTTAAACAAGGTCACAGTTTCATGAACTTCTTGCACCCGTGTTGGAATGAAAGCTTCTCTGGACTCAGGCCCAGAGGAAAGCCAAAGCACAGGAGTTGAATTAAAACCTTTGGACAAGCTGAGATGCATGAAGTCAGACCAGAGTGAAACAGAAATGTAGATTTTTAGCTTTCAGTAGAAATACATGCTAAGTGCCTTAAACATTAAAAAGCTGCAGCAGAGACCTTAAACACAGTTCTTTCTGCAGCAGCGTTGCCTTTTCACAGAATTCTTTATTTTAGACAAAATATAGCTAGAACGATATTGTTCACATTTTTTAGATATAGTGTTCACATGAACAATAAGAGCTGATAGAAACTGTATACACAAATCTGTGTAATACCTATGTAATGCTTACAATTGTTAGAATTAGACCAGGATAGGTTAAGAAAAGAAAAACTAGAATCGTGTATTGATTTCATTGGTTAATTAACAAATATAATCCACACTTCTGTGAGAAAAAATATAAGAATAATAAGGAATTATGGGAAATTAGAAGAAGATGTTGTATGCTGCCTGCTGTTATGCTGCTGCTGCTGTTGCTGCTTGGCTTAATCATGTAACCCCCTTCGAACTCTGCCTTCAAGAAGCTATGAGACTATGAAATAAAGAACTTTGCAGAACAGCAGCCTCCTCTGCTCTCTTCTACCCTGGTCCGAGAAGGAAGGGTATCCCATCAAAAAATCAACACACCCGCAGGCTGTTTTGCAAGATTGTTATGGCTTTGACTTTGAAAATATTTTGGAATAAGTATCTTAGGACTTGGCCAATCCTCTCAAGGAGTGGATGGCCGAGGAACCAATTACCTATTGCCACTCAACACACTTTTTGCCATCTATCCTATATAGTAGTCAGAAAATTATTAAAGGAGAAGCTTCGGCTTCCACTTGTTCATGAGCCTGGACTCTGCGTTGTTTTCTTTGTGCGCCTCGGACATAGCAGTGACAAGCATCCAGTTAGTGAGGGAATCTATTTCTCCTCCTCATGCAGTGGCCTCACTCCTCAGGGAAGTGAAAAGAGCAGGAGGTGTGAAGGCACGACAAGCTCATCTGCGTTTTGGCAGTCCCTGATGCTGCCTGGGGTGCTGTTCCCTGTACCAAACAGGAAAAAAACCCTACTTTTTCACCTCTGTACTGCCAAGGTTAAACCCCAACACCCAGAGCTGTGGGGTTTGTGTGAAAGAGGCATCACTTTCAATGCATCCAGCCCTTCCTGCTCCTTTTGTACTGAGTGCCTGAGTAAGAGGCCTGCAGTAGGTGAAAACATTTTGTCGGTGCTTTCTGGGAGAGCAGGGCACCAGAATTCCCAAACACCCAGCGAGAGCTGACCTGCCGTAGTGGGGAAGAGGTGCAAATCCCAAATGGGATTGCTGGGAGCAGCAGTGGCACCACACTGGTTTTAAATCCAATTCTTAGGAGCTTGTGGAAAGACAAGGACCCAGCACAGGCAGAGGGCTGAGGATGGGAGAGAACAGCTATTACCCAGATGAGCTTTGGAGCCGTACAGAGCATTGACTTCAGGATTCACACTGCAGCTTAAGTGTTTAACTGAGATATCTACCTCTAAAAAAACTCTTTTCAAGGCTTAGTTACATGGGGAAGCTGCACTGGTTTGACCTAGGATATGAATTTAATTGATTCAGGGAAATCAGTGAGAACTCTAGTGGGAATATATTCATTTTAGCGTAAAAGAACAGTGATTAGTTTGTCTTAAATTAGCTTAGCTTTAAATTAAATTAGAAGCGGTATTAATCTACTTACCTAATTATTTAACCAAGCTTTAATGATGTTGATTTAAAAACTGCCTGGAGTTAAACCAGCGCACTTTTGCTGCGGACACAGGACTTTTGACCTTGTTGCCTGAATTATGCAGTCCTCATCCCTGATTAAATTGATCCTGTTGCCACCTCCCAGAGCGGGTGTGAAGAGAAGCCAACAGCTTGTGTCCCCTCGAGTCTCTTAACAATGAGAGCCAGTTACTTTTGGTTGACCTGTGAAACAGACGTTCCAAAAACCCTGTTTGCAGTCTGCTGCAGGCGTGTACATGTACATGTGTTCTTGGAGCCGCCAGGGATGATGTGAAAAACATCAGAGTTTAGGAAATGGCAGAGCGAGTGGGTGGCGAGGAAGGATCACGTCATCCTCCAAGGCCTTCTGGGCAGAGGCTGATTCCAGGGTGTGAACAGCAGCTGTGGGGTGCATCGAAGTCCTTGCAAGTTTTCAGACAGGGACAACACGACTGAGAATTTGAAGGGGCTTTAATGAAAGGTCGGGATGGCAGCCCTCTGAAATTCTCCTTGCCCTCCTCCTCCCCACCCTGAACCTTCCAGGAGAGGAATGGTGGAAGAAGTCTCATGGTATGGCAGGCCTGTCCCAGCAGACTTCTTTGAGTTTTCGTACGTACAGAGAGAGCTACCCCATATCCCAGGATAGATGCCACTGACATTCTTTCTCAGGCCTTGATGGTCCCTTGCCTTCAGAAAAATACCCCTGCCCCCTCACTGTTCAGGTCTTAAATATCCAGGTAAGGATCTAAAGGAATACGAACAGAGCCCCAAATACAACAGAAATTCAAACCAAAAAAAAAAAAAAAAAAATCTCCAATTAAGGTGCAGTTGGGACTGGTCTTGTTCAAGTCTCTGATGCCAATTGTATTAATCGGGAGACTGAGATCCAAGATACTAAATGCTGATACGACTCAATTACTCACGGGATAATGGGACGCCATTCAGTGCCTGGGCTATTGTGTTCCCTCCCCATGGGGTTGTCTTGTCTGTTCAGACCCTAAACTCTTTGGGATCTGAGCTTGCCCCTGCTCTGCGGAGCACCTCGCACAACAGTGGTCCTTTCACAGCCGGCCCCCCGGCAATCCAGCGGGACTGCCCTGGCTATTGCCATTGTGCACTGGGAATTCTCCCACTGGCTCGCACTGGAATTAGATAAGGCTCGTGGACCCTTTGAAACGCACCACTCATAATGCTGGAGGAGAGCCGTGCTCCAGGATATGGTTTCATGGACTGTCAGAGGTCGGAAGCGGGAACAATCCCAGACATTGTTCCCGTTTCTAACTCCTGACATGCCACAAAACAATCTTTTGGACGGCTTTTCTCGGACTTCCACGACCATCTTCAGACGGAGGGGGCATCTGGAAGTAGGCTGATGCCTCATCTGGTTTCAGGAACAACTCACCAGCAAGGGAGCGTGAGTTGTACACGGACAAAAGCTGGGCCTTCCCTGCCCTTGCTCTATTATTTATTGCAGTCACATTTCTAATTGTTACGCGTGCCCTGCACGTGTTTAACGGGACAGAACAAAAGCTGACTGTCAAACCAAACGTGGTTTTGAATGCCAAAATATCTTCCAAGGTGAGGCAACCCCCAGCACGTGCAACCCCAGGCAGCTGCAGGTGTGAAATCTGTGAGATTTTACTCCAGGGGTTTGCAAAGGAGATAACAGCATTTAATTGCTCTGGGTTATCAACCAGGCAGACAGCAGAGGTAAGGTTGTGTCCCCAGCACCTCTGTTTTCAGCCACACAAGTCCAAATGGATACTGGAAAACTTATTCCAGGTGTGATTCTGTGTTACTAATCTCAAAACTAGTGAGAAATGCACCTGGCACCATCTAAACCCCAAATCTAAATAAAATGTTTGGGTCAAAATATTTATTGTTGAAGCGTGGCCTTTTCTCAGCATAAACTCTTTCTGTGTAATATTACTAATTGGATGGATATTTTTGGTGTTAAATGGAGATTTTTATCAAAGTGTTTTTCAAGAATTCTTTTTTTTTTAATTTTCACCTGTTCCCATGATCTCTTCTTACCACAACTGAGGGTGTAAAACAAACTCTCTTCAAATTATTTCAGAAGGAGTTCCTTCCATGTAAATTTTGATGGAAATATTGTGAAATTTGGCTCACGATTGAGCCAAGAGGAATCAAAGCTGTGCATAAAATTTTTGCTGTTACACTTTTTGCCTCAGAACTGAAAAGGACCGTCCGTAGTTTCGCACTCTGACGAAAATGGGAGAAAAGAAGTGTGATCATGACTGGTTGGAAATGGGAAAAAGAAAGCATGCAGAATTTCAGGTCTTGTAAAGAGCAGCCTGCCTGCCATCCAAACTCTGTGGAACACAACCTGGAGTGACGGCAATTCACCAGTGCATGGTCTTGAGCTGCAGGAGCTTTCTGGGCTCTAATTCAGATGCTAAGAGACCTAGGAAATGGAGAACAAAAGGACCATTTCATCTTCAAAATGTCACTGTACAGATAACCCTGCTCTGCAGATCAGTCCATCAAGAGGACCACTAATCAAGCTAAAATAGTTCAGAATATAATCTAAACAAGTTAATTCTGAATAATTCCAACTGGTTCAAAATGGTTATTGGTCATTAAACCTTTTCAGACATTTAGCTTGGTTATAACTTGTAAGACTTTGCTTTTGTGGTTTTTCAGGAGATGAAAGGCTAAGCCAAAATTAAACCAAGGTTTTTTTTTTAGTACAACCAAAGGTGAAAGACAACTCCCGAAGTGTTTTCCAGGCAGGTACTCACCATGGGTTAGGAAATTGGTGGTTCAAATGTCATGGGGAAATAGCATGTCAGTGCAAGTTCTTTAGTGATCAATAAAGTATTCTGCATTCAGTCTTCACAAAGAGGTTTCTGAGAACCTTCTCAGACTCCCCATGGGACAATCCTTTGACATATTCATTGACACCTACCGGGGCAGTTGTCTTTTTAGTTTTGCCATAAGACAGCAATTTGCCACCTCATTATCAGAGTGATTGATGAGAACACCATCTGAAAATCCGTCACATGACGATTGTGGGCTTGACTCCCTCTCTAGATTGATCTCCTTAAGGACATACACTGATGTGCATGACAAAATGTTTTCTGGGGAAAGATGTCAGTGACAGGTTTTTTGAAAGAAACTGCAGCTTCTGCAAAAGCAATTGACTCTTCCCTCCCTCCTCCCCAGCCCTCCAATTCTCTCTCTTTCCCCCCCCCTCTCTTTGATATTTGTGCTTAAAAAGTAGAACTTTAGGCGGCGTTTGCTTTTAACAGAATTCCAGAGCCGACTCGATCCACTGGCAGATGTGGCGGCTTTGGCACGAGCGTGTGAGAGCCTTGCAGGTCTCTGAATGAAAAGTGCTTTGCAAATCAGAGCTACGAGCAGTGCACAAATAGGAGCCCTCAGCAGGAGTCCCAAACACCGCTCCACCGCAGCGCTGTTGAGAGTCTGCACGATTCCACCCTCTCTGGTTACTTGCTGCGCTTCCGTGCCCTCCCTGCCACGCTTTTACAGGTGTTTGCATGACTGAGCATCTCCCATTTTCGCTTGTTCCATCTGTCCTTCTCACAGCCAGCCCCACTTTGCAGGGGGTGTCCTGTCCCTGAACCCCCTTCCTCCTGGTGTGAAGGCAAAGAGCATGGAACAAGGATGTTGCTGTTACGTCCGAGGCGCACAAAGAGAACGACACAGAGTCCAGGCTCATGAACAAGTGGAAGCCGAAGCTTCTCCTTTAATAATTTTCTGACTACTATATAGGATAGATGGCAAAAAGTGTGTTGAGTGGCAATAGGTCATTGGTTCCTCGGCCATCCACCCCTTGAGAGGATTGGCCAAGTCCTAAGATACTTATTCCAAAATATTTTCAAAGTCAAAGCCATAACAATCTTGCAAAACAGCTTGTGGGTGCAAGAAGTTTATGAAACTGTGACCTTGTTTAAAATAGTTTACACAGGAAAGACAGTCTGCTCACAGAATATTGAGGAAAGGCTGAAGAACTTCTCTGCTTCTGGCTTTTTAGCACCTACACAAGGACTCTGCTCCTCACCCAGCTTCTGCCAGGGTGAGGCAAACGTTCAGCTCTGGGTAGATCCAAGGGTGCTCTGCTGTGCTGGTGTTCATTTCAAGCTCCTCAGTCTCATCTAAGACTGGACTGAGACTTTACATTCAGTAAGAACCTGGGTAATAAACTTTAAAAAAAACCCCAAATATTTTGGCCAACGTAGATTTGCAAGTGCTTTTCTTGAAGTCTTACAGAGCATGAACTCCAGCAGCAATACTTCACTGCTCTTGGTTTTCTGCATTTTCACTTCCTGACAACAGTCTCACTCTTCTCTCCGTCCATGGGCAGATTTCCATTCCTTCCTCTTCCTCTCTTTCATTCTGCCACAACTTTTCCAACAGAGAAGATCACCACCACATCGCTCACTGACATAAAACTGGCAGCTCACAATTAGGATGACAAAGATGGAGATTACCTTAAGATGCAAAAACTGCTATTTTAATTTCTTCATAAACTCTACAGAATAACCCAAGAAAACAGAAATATTTTGTAAATAAAAGAATGCCCTGTACCTGCACTCAACCTAAAAAAAAAAGGCTTTCACCCCAGTTTTCAGCAAATAGGCTTTTGACTATTTGAGTAGTACACATATTTTTATTGGCTAATATTTGGGAAGAAGATCTCAATCTGTAAGATATTCAGACCTGGTCCCTAATGAGCTGTGGATGTATTTAATGCACTGTCCTGAAATGGCTGTTATACAAACGTGTCCAGCTGTTCAGATCAAGGTTTTAGAGCAAAAGTTGCCTTAAATCTCTTTAAAGACATTTTCATAAAGTTATTCTAGAAAAACAGTCTTTTGAAATATATCAGCTGAGGTCTTTGAGAGCTTTGCTCCTCAATGTAATTTAAAAGCAACAAATTGGCTGGTTAGTGTTCTTTGAATAGAGATAAAAAGTGCTGCTCCTCACATCTTCTGCCTTTTCTCAAGTATTAAATAAGATTCGCTGGGGACAGAGATGTTGCAAGACCTCACCCTAATCCCTAAAAACCAGAAACTGCTCCTAGGCTGAATCAAACAACTCCATGCAACACGTCCCAGCAGCCCTGCAGAGCACGGAGAGGGGACTGGTTTGGGTAACTGGCACTGCACTGGGAACTTTAGTGAGCACACTGCAGTGGGGATTTGGAATCCAGTTAAAGCCTTAAGGACGAGACCTTGGATAATGAGCAGAGACTCAGGGAAGGTCCCTCAGCCAACACGGGCTGCTGCAGTCTCTGATCTCCACCAAAAGAAGGATTCCCAAGGTAAGGATGTGGTCCTGGGGCACACCCCAAGGCTGGCAGTGTTGGTGAGGTGAGCAATTGCTGCTCCATGGGGGGATTTATCCCTGTGCTGCATCACAGCCAGGAGCATCCCAGGGACGGGGGTGCCCAGGTGCTGCTCTCCTCGGAGGCAGGACCCAGTGCTCCCCCAGTGCCAGGGGCTGAGGGGGCTGCAAGGGGGAGGGAGGGAAGGGAGGGAGGTCGGGGACGGGGGGACCCCAGCACAGTGTGGAGTGACTCCGGGCAATTAAAAGGAAAACGAATGAAATATCTGGCTGAATGCCAAAGCGAGCCTTTTTCTTCTTCCTTTTTTTTTTCCCCTTTTTCCCCCCTTCCTTCTTCGCTGCCAGTAGTCCATGAAAATGGGAAAGTATGTGAGGAATTCCCCCACTTTATATTCCAGCTCCCAGCCATTGTGTTTCGGCTGCGGCAGAGCAGCGCTGCTATTCTCCCATGCAGCCTGGGAAGAGGCAGGCACCTTGTCCCACAAGACTGATGGCGGGGCCGGGGCCGAGCGAGCAGCACCCAGGCAGGCCCAAGGAATCTGCTGATCCGACAGGGAAACAAGAGCGCTGCCTTCTGCAGCGAGCCACCTTTTGGGGGGGATCTCTTTTGTTGCCTCTCTTTGATCTACGGGAAAACAAACAGCCTTTGCTCGGTCATTCTGCTGGCAGCAGTGGGAGGTCGGCGATAGCGGATCGATGCTGTGACATCCTAGAAAGCTCTTGGAGGTGTCCTACTTTTGCTCCACTCTTTGGGTCGCGTTAAAAAAAGCGTCCTCTGGCTTTTGTTTCGTGCGAAAAATTTCTCTCCCTGTTGAAGCCGGTGGCAAAAGTCTTGCCCGTGGTAACAGCGATTGTAATTCAGTTGTGGAGCACTTTCTAATTGTCTCCAAATTAATTAACTGAGTCTAGCGAGCATCCTTGTGAGGGAGATTAATATTAGCAGCGTGCACCTGCCAGAAAATAATGGCTCTGGAGCTGGAAAGGAAAATGAGAGAGCTCTGGAGAGGCACCAAAGCTGCTCTTTGCAGGTGCCCTCACTCCTGCACAGATGAGATCCTTAAGGTCCCTTCCTGGCCAAAACATTCTGTGACTCCATGATTTAAAAAGACACTGAATATTTATGATTTTTTATGCATTAGGAAAAATCATGGGCCATTCTCGATTTCAGAATCACTTCCCCCTGTAGGTGAAACGTGTTTGAATAAACTCTCAGACCCTGAAAATTGGAATTCTGTACTCAGGAAGTGAGGCCTGGTGAAAATATATTTGAATCTTAGCAAATGTTTTTGAATCTTGCAGATGGTTGTTAAAACAGGTGCCGAACTCGCTGCAGATCTGCCTTTTCTTTTCAATCAAAATGTGTTCAGTATCTCAGGAAAACATGCTGACTAAAGGTAAAACCACAACCACAGGAATGGTATCCTCAAAATGACACTGTCTGAAACTGAAAACAAGGACATCTACAATTCCCTTTTCCCCATTTGTTCTAAAATACAACACAAAATCAACATTTGAGAAAAACAGCCTGCCTCATCTGCAGAAACCTTAGCTGTAAAGTAACAAAAATCTGCGAAATTTTAATTTTCTTTCGCAGTTTTTTTCTAGAATTCTTATTTTTGCTAAATTTTTCTGAGCAGCTCTGCTGAATTAACAGCAGCTCTCCCCTTCTGCCTCTGCACATTCAAATACACGAGCATGTAGATCCTCTTCATAATTTTGTGATGGTTCTGTTGCAACCGAAGGACTTTTGTGTCCAGAAGCGTGGGGAGGATGCACAAACACCGTATTCCAGGGGATTTCTTGGTGCACACCTTCCTCCAGGCCCTCCTGCAGTTTGACACGAGGCTCCTGGAGCAGATCCGTGATTTAATGACCAGCAGCTGCAGCAGGAGGGGACTTCTGGCCTAGTTTTGGTCGCGCCCATTTCAGGGAGCTGCTCCAAACTTGTTTTATATCACATTACATAGCAACAGAACACGGAAAAGCCAAGCTCTTCTCTTTCCGAGCAGGGGCAGTTGAGAGGCAATAAGAATCAGAATTAATAACAAGGAAATAGCAACTAACAAGGAATGACAACACTGCGGGCAGTGATGATGCTCTTAAATCATGCAGCAAATTTGATTCGGGGCACATAAATGATTTATCTTGTTGGTGTAATTGATCGCAGACTTTCCACTCCTCCAGTTCCCTTTCACCAAGGGCTCCTCGCTCGGAGAATGTTGTCCCACCTCATTTGTCTGTGTCGACAGAGGAGAAAACTCACAAGTTGTGCTGTGACTTCAAATAGCCACCCCTCGGAGAGCCCACGGCCACGATCCCCCCAGCTCACCTTGGGGCAACATCTGCGCCTGGAGAGATTTAGGCGGTGCTGAAAGGATCACCTGAAGCCAGCAGATTTATCTGGCTTTTGAGGAGCATGGGGAAGGGGTCACCCAGACGGAGATCCTGGTGCCCAGAGGACTCTGCAGCTGCCTCGTGAATGTCCTCCCTGGACTGAAGTTGCAACTAACGGTGCTCCTGCAGCATTTTATCCTTCTCCTTGTCCAGAGAAAAGCACAAATTCCACGTGCCCAGCTTCCTTTCCATGAAAGCAGTGGGGGATTGGGAAAAATGTTCATGTCCAGGTCTCACCCTGCCGGGGAGCAAAGACAGAGCTGTGATTTGCAGCCAGGCACAGGGACTCGGGTCCAGAAAGACAGATGTGGCCACAGTGCCCCAGAGATATGAAGGACCCTCCTCTGTTTCCAGAACTGCTCCAAGGAAACGTGTGGATTCATGGGTAGAAGGTGAGGGTTAGTTCACCTTCCCTCGGGTGCCTGCAGTAAACATTCATTCAGCTGAATCCACGTTTCAGCAGGATTTAAGAAAAACAACCACCTTCCTGTCAGCATTTCTCTGACTTCCATTTCAAATCACTAATTCCAGAATTACATTGAATCACAAACCCTATTTATTTCTCTCCAGCCCCTCTAAGAGGAGTAAAGGTGGTAACCCTGGAGCTGAAGCATGTAAAGCTGGGAGGCAGGAGCACCAGAGTGGATCAGACACCACACTCCGTGCTGCAGTTGTCACAGATGCAAACTCTGCCTGAAGCCAGAACTGGATGAATCAGCTTTGGGCTTGTATCATCATAAATGAAGGCATAAGTTAGGTCTCGATCTAAGCATTTCTTCTTTTTTTTTTTTTTTCTATGTGGAGAAAGTAAATAAAGAAATAAAGAAAGAATAAAGAATAGTCTTTCAAATGTTCTTGTTTGGGGCTCTTTTTTTTTTTTCTGCTGATGCCATCTTTAGGTGGCATTTATCAGTCTTCTAAATATGTGATCACACCGGAATATGCTTTTCTTGGCGAATTTACCTAAATAATAATCTATATACCTAAAGCTGCAAAGAGATTAAAGCAAATGCAAACGTAAATCACCCTCAATTCACTGTTTGATATGGCCAGAATTTTTACTAACTAGGCATTACAAAGCAGTGTCCTTTTTCTTCTTTTTTTTCTTCTCTGCTCCCTTCTTCTCTGAGAGTAAAAAACCATCATGGTATCTTTAGGCCAAGCTTTTCATACACCCATTGGTGTTTGCAATTTTTGGAAGCCTTTGCATCTTTTCTCTGTGGATGAACAAAGAGAGGTAAGAGCAGAGCACGAGGAAGGGCAGAGACAGAGTAGGTCTTACAGGAGGAGATCATTGCACAGAGTGAGAAAGTGCCTCCTGTCTGTTGCCCTGCAGTTAAGGAAAAGGTTGTGATCACGGATAGGAATGGGACAAATGGAGTCATTATACCAAATGATGACACTGGGCCCAGACCCAATGGGCTCTTGACATTCCTTCTGACATTCCCAAAAGAGACTTTGCCTGATTGCAATGTTGTTTGTGTCCATTTTCTGTGTCAAAGATTTTTGGAATGTTGCTCACTCTGAAATGAAAAAAAAACCAACCCCAAGTACTTAAACCATATTTTCAAGCTGCTGTACCAAAATTCAGCCCAAGCTCAAACACTGGGTGATTGCATAGAGGCTTTTGCCCATATTTCCTTAAATAATCTGGCAACAACAGCAGTGCTTTGTCAAGTTTGTGCTTCCAGCGGATACTTCCAGTTTCTTGTGTGCCCCAGGGTTTAATTGTTAAAAGCCCTGGTTCTGGTGTCCTTTTCAGACAAGGTGTGGCCTGCAATCCCCAGTGTGCTGTCTGGGCCCTGCTGATCGTGGATGCAGGGCTGATAAAAGCAGGCTTGGCACTTGCTGTGGGTATAAACACTCCCTCTCCTCACAGTGACAATTTACCATGGCAGTGCTGATGTAATTCAAATAAATACAGCCTGGAGGACGCTGGAGGTTCAGCTTCTGATTCAGGCCACTACCTCTGGTTTCACACCTCGGAGTCTGCCTGGGTGCCATATGCCATGTGAATCTGAGTTCATTCTTGCAGAGTTAAGCGCAGGATTAATCTGAAATGTGTCGGTTCACGGAATGTAAGGAGCTGTACCACAGGTCCCCTTGAAATATTCCAGGGAGATGGGCAGCAACAACCCCCCTGAGGGCTGGTGGAGCACGCACACAGACACAGACTCTGCTTTATATTCATTTATTTATGCCTATTTTTATGTGCAATCATGCATACTTTACACACATTTCATGATCTCCCAGGGCCCGCTGTTTCTAAAAGCTGCATCGCACATGCCCGGATGGAGGGAGAGCTGCAGGAAGCAGCACCGTGCGAGTAAATGGAATTTGTTTTGGAAGAAATTGGTCCTCCAGCACACACGGAGTCCCTCTCACCTGGATATGCAAAACCATGTAAATGAGGATGCCTCCCGTGTGTTTCCTCCTGAACCTCCAGCCCAGCCAGCAGCCGTGGTGAGCAGCAGTTCCCTCAAGAGCAGGCATCAAAGTAGGATTTACCCAGCGCTGTTCTGTTGGTGAGATTAATTTATCAAAGATGTTCAGGAGCTGCAGCAAATAAGGGACAAAACCACATCAAAGACAGGTCGAGGTTGCTTTCCTAAAGGCACTCTGCAAAACAAGAAAAGATCGTGGAGCAGTCGAGGATTAGGGGTTATCAAGTCCACCTTAAAGTGTCAGGGAAAAAAATGTTGTGTTGTTAAAAACACCAGAGTGGACGTCTGATTTGATAAGTATGTTCAAAGAATATTTATTTTAAATGATGTAGGCAGATTATTGGTGAAAACTAGAAGATTTGCCTTCAATTTCAAATTGAGACCAGTCAAATTTCAGAGTGTGTAAGTAAAGCAAAAGGCATTTGCAAAGGCTCCTACCTGTATCTTTAGGAATAAACCCAGCAGGTGCTGACCTCTGCAGCAACAAGGCCTTTTAATTCACTTTCATTAGCTAGTTTCTGAAGTTAGACCTGGGATGCCTGGATTTGAATTAGCAGATGTTCACTTCTGTATTTCCACTCAGTGGGATTATATGGACTGAACTTTAGCTCAGCTTTGAGGATTCACAGGATGGATTGTCTGAATGCAAACAGCCGTGCCTTGCAGAAGCCTCACACGTTCCCTGGCAAGATTTACAGGTCAGGATATATCAATGACAAGAGACCACTTGCTAACTTTCTTCTAAAAAAGTATAATTTTAAGAAAATGCATTTCCACAGTTCCATCAAGGTGGCAATACGTTTATTTTGTATTGGTATGCTCTTAAAAAGTCAGTAATTCATATTCGCACATCCTAAGTGATTTCTGTATGTTTATGCTTACATACAGAATCTATTTTGACTCCTTGGAGCTTCTTGCATAAAATACTGCAATTGTACTGCAATTATTGTACTGCAGCTTGGATTGGATTTCTGGGTTTTAAGACCTCAGCCCATCAGGTTTGGGTTGGATACTGAAAACCTCGGGATAAAGCCTGGTTCAGTGGGTGACACCCACCAACCGAAGTCAGGATTTGCTCTGAATTCAGGACATGCTGTAAACCTCGACAAAGACTTTTTAAGACCAGGACTGCAAAACACTAATGGACTGGCTGGATCACAAAGCTGTGCACAGCATGGAATAGATGATGGATGGCATCACAGAATTTTGCTCTTCCAGAGTTTCTTCCTGGTTTTCAGCCACCTCTGCCTGGGAGGCTCTGACATCTTCATTGATTGCATCTCATACGTCGTCAGAGTGCTGATCAGACAGATATAAAGGGAAAGTTCTGATTGCAAATTGATTCTGAAAACCTGGAACTGGCTTCTGGTTCCATGACATGCAACAGACGTGTCCCCCCCCCAGCTCATATTCCGCAGATTTATTTCTGTCCTGTGACAGTTAACAAATTATCTCGCTGGACTTTCAGAGCTGCATCTACCCTTCCTTTTTTCCCAGTTTCCGTCCTGAGCTTTATTAGACCAATAGTTGTGTATACTGAACCCCCCCCAAATATTAACATTTAATCAGAACGTCAAGGACTGGCACTTTTTTCCTTTCCTTGTTTCCAGGAACAACACGTTGATTTTCCCCACTGATTCCTACCCTTGCCGTTTTTCCATGAGCGCTGCTTCACCGCTCCCCCTTCCCCAGGTCAGAACGTCCAGGAATTAATCTTGTGATTGCTAAATAATGCTGAATTAGGACAGTTTACATCTAGGTTACAGGATTCAAAATACTTCTTTCTTTTGGTTTCTGTCTTGCCCTTTGTTCGGCCTCTTTGATTTATCAACAGAGGCTTCTTTTTGATCCGGCTTTACCTTGTCAGCCCTTCGTGTCCCACCCACAGACTTTTTATTTCTTTTTCATCCAGTGATGCTGGCAAAGAACTTTTTAAAAAAAAAAAAAAAAAAAAAAAAAAAAAAAGATAGAGGGAGGGATTTGGGATTGTCATATAAAACCTGTGTTACTCACTTTTCAATATCTCATTGAACTTCTCACAGCTTTGATATTTTAAGTAGGTATCACAACAAAGGGAAACAGAAGTGACTGGAAAGGTGATGCAGTGTATTAGGCTTGTTAATGGCCCTGAAAGTCCCAGGAAAAACCAGCTGAAAGAAGGATCCTTTCCCATGAGTACTATTTAATTTCTCTGAGAGGGTTTTCCTGGGGAATCAAAACTCCAAAGGGCACATTTAGGCAATGCAACTGCTACCTTAGTCACTGTGCACAGTGACATTCATTCCACAAATCCTTCCGTGACAAAGAGAGATTCCTGGAGAACCTGGTTCTGCTTTTGCTCTGCCACTAACACGCTTGGGAAATGTGGAAAATTGGAGTAGAAAACTTCCTCCCACAAGGGCAGAGCAAGACCAAATAAGCGACATGAATATTTTACTAAATAATTCCTTTTACAGGTTGTAAGTAATGACCCTGCTCCGACACTCCAAATTGTTAAATGTGTGAGTATGAAGCAGATGGAACATCTCTTTAGAATAATTTTAACAGCACAAGATGTGTGAGTCTAACAGGCAGAAGGAGTGAGCCGGGATTTATGTTGCCATTTGGGGTCATGAGAGACCCCAAGCCTGGTCTTTATTGAAATGTAAACTTAAATCATAATCTACAATCTTAATTTCAATCTGTTTTTTCCTGTTTCCTGTCTGATCAGCCATCTCTATCAGTAAGAAATAGCCTTTGAAAATCAGTCTTTTACAGCAAGAGGGTGACATGGGATGTTTTCCAGCTCTGTGGTGTGACCAGAGCTGCTCCCAAATCCGTGGAGACGTGGTGCTATAAAGGAAAAGGTGGCACACCCTACCAGAGCAGGGGACTTTGGGGGGGTCCCTGGGGATGGCAGGGCAGAGGATTGGTGTGGGCTCCACATGTGCTGGCAGCCCCAAAGGGCTGCAGGCGGAACGCTCCAGAAAGATGGCCAGTCCTTCAGGTCACGTGTGGGAAACGGGATAGGACGCGGGGAAGAGGAGAGGCATTCCCGTGTTTTCACAACACAGCCAGGGAAGCATCAGCTGCTGACTCAATCCCAAAAGCAGCTCCCTCTGGCCGTGGCACAGAGATGTCCTGTGCAGAGCAAGGAAGAATTCCTGACTCTCCTGTTAAGACTTTGCCAGCCACTGGGACTGCAGGCGAGGGAGTCGGAGCTTTTCCTCTTCAATGAGCCTTCCAAAATCAGTACCAGGCTTTCCAAACAAACATTCCAGAGCTTGTGATGTCAATTCAAAGCTCTGGCTGTTGGATTTCTTCAGGAAAAAAAAAAGAAACTTCAGGTTGACCCACAAGCAGTTAATTAACCATGGGGATGCAGTAAAAATGTGAAATCCTGTGGTTTATTTTTGCCTCGTGCCACCTGCGGGCTCTGCCAGCACCGACCACAATGCACAGAGACACTGAGCACCTTCAAACATTTTGATCCCGCTGGAATCAGCGGGAATGGAAGTTTTGGGAAAGAAAGGGATCAATCCTTAAGCCTTACAATCCAAACTGTACTGGTGTTTGCACGTGTAAAATATCAAAGACTTTGTGTGACACCATCCCTTCTTTCTTGAAAAAGCAATGAAAAAAGTCAATTATTCTCAAGGTCTTATTAATTATTTTCGATTTCTGGTCCTCTTATTCCACAACACAATAAGGCTGATTGGATTGCCCCACAGAGGACTTTTTGCATTTCCAAACTAAGTGATTATCGATTCGAGAACGCAAATTGAACATTTCTGCATACACTAGATTTGCAGAAAATATTGATCATCCTCAAAGTGAGCCTCGACTTTCCCCGCTGAGGCCAACTCCCATCTCCCTTTGTGTGGTTTGCTTTGGAAATTACACATTTCAACAATTGCTTGCATCTCCTTATTTCGTGATCTCTGGCACTAAAGACCCTTCAAACCTGACCCGCACTTTGAGATGCTTCAATTAGAGAGTGACCCCTGCTCTAACTTTGCAGGCGCTGCCTGTTTCTCCTGGCCAGGCTGCAGAAAGGGGCAATAATAGAGGGTTTGCAGTGGTAACTGGAGAGCTGAGCCCCGGCTCCCTGCCCTGAGAGCTGCGTCCCTGCAGCACCCGGCCCTGCTCAGGCTGACAAACAGCCCTGCCACCATTCACCTGTGAAAATGCTGTGCTAAAACACAATCCCCCCAAAAACAACCCCAGCCAAGCCCCCAAGGCAAGGCCACCTCCTTTCCCCGTGCTGTCAGCCAAGGCTGATTTCCCAGGTGATGCCACCAGGAGGAACAGGGCGCTTTACTCTGTTTGAAAAGAGGTTTTGTGGCAGTGGCAACAACTGGCATTTTTAAAATATTTTTTTCTAGATGATGCCTTCATTTGAAAATAACGAGGGCGGGTAATATCATCAAATCTGAGAAATCCAAGGCTGGCTATCAAAATTTATATTAACCTTAGAGTTGACCTTTCCATAGAATTCATTTTCTGTTGTAAATTGTGATTCTGACAGGACTTATTTATTACCCTGGGATGGACAGGCAGCATCTTTGAAGCTATTTTTCCCGATAAAATCAGTGCTGGACACACCAGAAATTAGTGTTCTGCTGGCTGCAGTTTAAGTATTAAAATCTCAAACAAACTCTTGACAGACAAGATCAATTAGGAAGTTTTTGTTTGTCTTTGAGGCATGACAACGAAGCTCCTCCACTAAAATGTGCTGTAAAGCACAGGAAGTGAAATTCTGGAAGAGTCAAGAAATGACTAAGAAGCCGCAGCAGAACTTCCAAGATTTTTGTTGATGTTATGCAGATTTTTTTCCAGGGGTTTTTGTTGTTGCTGTTGATATGGAGAATCCAGAGTTTCCATCTTCAAAACAAATTTGCCTCCACAAAATTAACTTTTAATGGAAAAACTAAAAACTTCCCAGTTCTTTTAAATTTGTAAATTCAGAAGCTGTCCTCTGGTGAACAAAGAGGATTTTACTGTTCTTCATAACAGTCACAGTCCCACTTTATTTTTCTGACAATTGCTTTTTAACCATCACTGAAGTTTTGTATTCATGTTTAGAAGGTTCGACGCAGTTTATGTGAGGGAGGTGTCCAAGGAAGGACTGGATGTGGCTCATGGTCTGGTTGACAAGGTGGGGGATCGGTCAAAGCTTGGACTCAACTATCTCAGTGGTCTTTTCCAACCTGATTGATTCCGTGATAAGAATCTTGCCAGGAAAGAAAATTTAATTCGTACAGCACAGCAAACTCCAGACAAAGATCCAAGTCAAAACTTTTTTGGAGTCTCTACTGACTTCCTGCTGAGTATCCTCATCTTACTTTACAGTAATGAATAAATTGCAAATGGCTGCTGTTTTTCAGAAAGCAAAGTCATTATGAGGCACTGCTTTCATAAATGGTGCTCCAACGCCAGTTTGCTGCGCTGGATCCCTGTCCTTGTGTACACTCATTATTCCCATATTTCACTGCACTCCTTTGGCAAGTTATTCATGAAACCTCCATCAAGAATGCTCTGTATCTGTAAGTGAACTCTTAAAAAATGATTAGACGTATGTGTCAAATCCTTCTCTGCCCATATGAGAATCATTTCATGTGTGTGCGTGTAGAAAATATTTATGGCTGTTGATTTGGGACTCAAGGACCCGGCAGTATTTAATAATCATTTTGTGCTCCATTAGATACTCCTGTTCCATTTAAATGCAGTTGTGGGTAGTAAACTCTAACTCTACTGAATTCAACTCAGCTAGGAAATAAATATTTACTGATTGTTTTGCTGCTGTTTTTAAGAACGCCGTAAGGAGTTGCATCCAAAACGCTCAGCAGTGATATTTTTTTTCACCGCCTGGATTCCTAAGCACCTAAAGAGGCACATCCGTGCTCCTGATGGACGACAAAGAGAGATGAACTGAACATGGAATGCACCAGGGAAGCACAGTTGCATGTCCAGGCAGGAGTCCTGTGGCCACCTCACCCTGGGAACAATGGCAGAGGGCGACCGCGAATGGCTTAGCGGCTCCTGGAGGAGCTCTCTCTGGTTACGGGGTGTAACAGAAGACTGGTTCTGCTGCCCCTGCCAGAGAGCTGAGCTCGTCTGCCTGACGCAATTGTTTATTCCCAAATAAGATATTTCAGCCCTGTGGTCTTCGGAGTGGCCATTGAAAGCACTAATTAGCGATCGTTTAAAGTACTTAGGTAATGTTAACTCCGGCGCACAAGGGATGCTCTTGAGTCTGACCCCTGCTCATTCCTTTGCTTTTTGGAGCTTTGAAGACAATTGATTTTTGAAGACTGCAGCCTTCCCTGAAAATCGGGGACTAACGAGAGTGGGGACCTAATCTTGATTCAGCCATTCATGCCATCCTTTAAAGACATGTTTGCTTTTTTTTCCTTCTGGATGTCAATTAATAGATTTTAAAGTCAGTGAATTAACCCAGCCTGAAAGAGTTTAGAGCGCAATTGCGTGTGGGCAGAAAATGCTAATTACAAATAATCAGGCTCAAAAAAAAGAAGAAAAAAGTGAGTGCACCTTAAATAGCTGATGGGAACAGGTTAAAAAAAAAAAAAAAAAAAAAAAAAAAACAAACCAAAAACCACAAAAAAAGGCAGTGGAAGAGTTTTCAAACCTAGTTTGAAAGCTGTGTGTAGGGTTACATGGGGGAGAACGCCAGTGAAAACAACTGATAGGAAAGGTAACTTGGAGATGACTTTTGCACACCTTGGGCCAAACGCGAGCTGCATTTTCCCTTCACAAGAACAAACAAATGCTCTAAGAAAAACTCTGATTTATACTGGCTGAAACAGAAAGGTCAGTGGTGGCCATAAGGATATCTGGAGGACACTATGGCAAAGGAGCTTCTCCCTGGCATCTTTTGGCAACTTGCTATTGGAATTTTTATTCCCAGTTGTTGTATACGTTGCTGTCTCTACAGAATTTTGGTTCCCATCTTCCCTAAAAATGTACCTGGAGCAGTGCGGCTCAGCTTGGGTTAACAGCAGCAGCAGCAGCATCCCCACATGCACCTCATGTTTATTAGGTCTAACCCTTCCCAGAGCTGGCTTAGACAATCTGGCCCAGCCATAATCAGGATCCCCATGAAATTCCATGAAAAATGACCCTACTCCAAACCTACTGATCTCCATTACAGGGAATTTCCCGTTAAAAACAATGCAATTTAGGATTAATTGCTGAACAGCTGGTGGGACAAAATTATACCTTGCACAAACAGAAGAGGATTGCCAAAGATTCTTCTTGAAGGCTGAGTGAATGCAGGTGAGCAGACACAGAGCATCACCAAAAAAAGGGTGGTCGTGGAACGCCCTTGAAGAAGCCCTGCAGGGTGAGGTAGGAGGAGATCCTTTTGAAGAAGATCCTGACCCTGTTTGGGAATGAGAGGTGAAAATACAGAAGCCTGTCCCTTTTCCAAATCAGAGAAATGCCAAGGTATGATCACAGGAGGTGGTTCAACCCCTCCACCACCACTGGCTTTTTTTACATGCTGAAGGAAATTGAAGGACATTCTCCTGGGAATGTTCCACCCCTGGAATTGTTCCAGGCCAGGCTGGATAAAGCTCTGGTTTAGTGGAAGGTGTCCCTGCCCATGGGAAGGGGATTGGAACTGCATGAACGTTAAAGTCCCTTCCAACCCAAACCCTTCCATGATTCCACCATTCCATGATATATGAAAACAGGCCGACAGCTTCTTCCCACCCAGCAGAATTTAGCTGATGCTGAGATTCTGCTCTCATGCCTTGGGATTTCTGGACATGAAGCTGCACTTAGGTCAGTTTTCAAAAAAAAATCCAATGCTTCATGGTCAGGAAGCAGCAGCATTTTTATCTCACGTATTTTACCAGCGTTTTTATTTTAACAGCATTTGTATCTCATGCATTAGCGTCTTTAAACACTGTCAGGACATCAGCACAATGAAGCAAAACTGAGATTTGGTAAGAGTTTCCTTTTAACATTTATAACCATTTCTTAAGAAGATTCTTTCATTTCAATTTCAGAGGGTATTTACTGCCGAATAAAGGACTCTCACCTTGTGGAGGAATCAGCAGAGTGACACTTGAAACAAAATCTTATACACTCTAAACCAAACGAATATGTGGGGCTATATTGATATCAGTAAAACAATCACTGCTGCTTGTATCAGGTAAGTGTGGCAGGAAAATAGAATTGTTGAACTTTCAGCTTTTAAATGTAATTTAAATACATTTTGTGCAGCATGCCACTGTTTCATTAATATCCATGTCTGACGACAGGTTTGAACACCCTTTCTCCTTTTCATCGCTGGTGCAGCTTTGCTTCCTCCAAAAGTTTGTATTTCTCCCTTCAATCATTTTAAATAGAAGAGAGGGATGTGTTAAATTTCCTTTCTCTGAGTACTACACGTACTGGCAGGCTAAAAGAAAGGTGGGGAGGTGTTTTGATAAAAAGCTGCCTTCTGGGAAAAGAGGGTCGCTGCTGTGGAAGGAGGCTGGCACAAGGGGAAGATAGATGGCAAACAGCTGGACTACACCTATGTTCCTGTTAAGCTGAGCTCAAGGACTGGATATCTCTAATATCACAGAGTGAGATACACAGAGCCATTGCCAGCTGCTGCACCATGTCTTTTCTAAACCTTATGTGATGAAGAACTGTAAAAATTAAAAAAAAAAACAAAAAAATTAAACATTAAAAGTTACTGAGATTAAACTGGGATAGAAACTCACCTATGGCTAAGTTTGGGTATTGGAAAGGATTCAGATACCCCTTTAAATACTCCAGTGGTTACTTACAATAGGATTAATTTCATTCACATTGGAGAATACCTATTATGTTTCTTTAGTTTATGCTTAAGCAGCTGTCCAATTAAAGGGAATCGATCCTCCACAAAGCTTGTATCCGAGCATAGCACTGCCCACTGTGCAATAACTCCTTTGTATTTGAGAGAGAATATGCCATGCAATCCTGACCTGTGGAGGTTTGTGGGCTTCTTTTTGCTGTTTTTTTTTTTCTAATCCTTCAATTCCTTAATAAACGATTTTATCAATCCACCATAACAGAGCATTCCTTCCCAGTCCTGTGGGTCGAGGGAAGGGTTAAAAATTCTCTATCTCTATCCTGATCTCTGCTGAAAATGGTGCACGGGAACGAAATGGTTGCCAATTTGTTTGCAATGCATTCTGACTGTACGGGAGTTCTTTTTTGCCTGACAGGCAGGTGAGATCAAAGTGCTGCAGGACAAAAGGGGCTCAGCAGTGATTTGTCAGGGGACGAAAGGCAGTCCTGTCTGGGAAAGTGGCTGTAGCCCAGAACGAGCCTTCAGATCACTAACAGACTAAAGAAATCATGGCATGAGAAAAAGTACAGCAAAAAAGGTTCAAAGGTCAGTTTTATTTGGTTTGGATTATTGGTGCCTCCTTTCAAACCAAAGAGCAAGAAGGGGAAAAAAAGAACAGGCTAATAACCTTTGTTATTGTCCAGGAAAAAAACTCTTTTGTACACATTGCTTGGGGATTGTCTGTAATTAAAATGCTGTTGTTAGACCCAGGACCTGATTCTGCAAAAGTTTTACTCATGTGAGTAATTCTCCATTGCATGAATAGTCTTGTGGGGCTGCTCACGTGAATAAAGATTACTTCCATGACAAAGAGTTTGCAAGTTCAGGCATTACATACGGGTAGGGGCTGCAGGTGTGCCTCTGTGTGTCTGCTCAGAGGTGGGTGTCCTTCTTTCTGGGCAGAGAATAGATTTTTAATGAGTGACCTGAAAAAAAAAAAAATCATGCATTTGAAACCACAAAATTTAGGATAAAAGCAAATAATTCTCCATAGCTGTTTGCGTTCTGCTTCTGTTAAATTCAGGTGATTAAAAAAACCCACTGTTCTCTTTCAGTCCAGGTGTTTGTCTGACAACAACTTCACTGATTTATTTCAGAGGAGCCCTGTGAGCCAAAATTATCCAAAGAAATACCTTGGAAAAATAGTCTGAGATTCCCCTGTTGAGGTCAGATACAGGTATCAGCCTTTAAGGAGCGACGTTGCACTGGGATGCAGCTGGAGCACAACGCCAGGATCATCGTTCATAGATGAATGAACAAGGTGTTTCTGAGACAGCCAGGTGACGGTGCCCTGGACCTCACGTGAGGGATCTGACCTCTTCACGTTCCAATTCCCCCTTTTTCATACACTGAAGGACCAGAACGGGGCAGGAGGGAAAAGTGCTCTGGGGATAGGAACCCCGACTGCTCTGTGCAGGCAGTCAGTGGGTTTAGTGGTTAAGTGCCAAAATCAGAGGACAAGGGATTTCAGAAAAGAAAATAAACCTGACAGTTTCCACAGACCCTTTTGGCTTGGTTTTTTTGAGGTGGTTTATGAAGGCAAATGACTGGATTACCCAGGAGAGATTCACGGCAACAAACACCCTTTGGAGAAAGCAGTGCTCAGACGTAAAGACGCAAATGAGTGCTTACCCTGCCTCCTGTAACCCACTAAAGAACCAATCCTCCAAGATGGATCAATGCTTTTTAAATCAGCCACAGGGAAAACTCTGCTCTCTACACAACCAACTAAAAAAAGGCCTCAGTAAAGCTGTCTGAGATGCCACATCTGTAGGATGCAACCCATCTCTCCTGGAAGTCTCTGATTTATTTTTTTTTTTCTCAGAAAAAAATCAACTTTGCTTACCACTCGGCCATCCCAACTAGCGGAGAGAAAGCAGATTTTGTTTCCCGGTGAGAAAAATACCTGAAAGAAAACGGTGAAGGGGGATCAGACGTGGCAATAAGCTTTAGAGACACAAAAAAAAACCATTGGCCATCAGATCCCAGTTTTGCTGACCTAAGTTTATCAACTTGTGCTACTCAATTCCAAGGAAAGGGAGACGACTGCCAAAGCAGTGCAGGGCAAAATACCCACTGCAAATTCACCTGGGGCTTCCAGCACGTGTGGGATGCTGGCAGTGCAAAGGTTGCCCGGACCTGACCCTCCTGTGTGCGCTTGGGCAGTGCCTGGAGCGCGGGATGCAAGCACGGGTGTCTGAGCCACAGCACCCAGCGGAGCCGCAGCCGTGCAGTGCAACCTCCAGGAAAGAAAAGACAACGCCCCGGCCTCGTTCACTGGCCGTGACACCACATCCCTGTGCCACCAAGAAGCCCTGGTCAGTGGGGAAATGTTCTGCTGGGGCTAGAAATCGCTAATTTAAACCAGAGGCTGCAAGTAGAGAGGAGGTGGGGCAGAGCCCTTGCCCTGTGACTTCGCAACACCGGCTCCGTCACGGGCAGCCCTCAGCCCATTTCTGTGTCTCAAAACTTGTGTCTGCATCGTCCTTCTCAGACACTGAATTATTTGGGATTTGGGATAATTTTGCTAATTTGGGCCACCTATGACATTTTTCTGAGGGCAGGAGAAACTGTAGAAGACTGTCTCAGGTTAGAAAGCGCACTGAGACAACGCGCTACTCAATTATTGAAACGCCCTCTTTGTGTTACAGGTGAAAAATAAACCTTCAGTTCTGGCAGCTCAGACGGCCCAATCGGGTTGAAACAGGGGAGAAAAATTGTGTTATCCACCCCATACCTTCTTAGATGCACTGTCTCAGACACGGGATGTCCAGAATACATATTAATCAGTTGATTAGTACCCCAATTAATGGAACTGCTATGGGAAAAAAAATATTTGTTAAATGCTGCAGAAGAGTGCCAGAAGAACTGAGACCACATCTGCTGCATGGGGTGACCAGTGACAGGACAGGACAGATTAATTCCTCCTCGTTGGCTTGGCTGCTTTTGAGGATTTAAGTAGTAGGAGTTCTGCTTTCACAAAATAGGAAAAAAAGGTGAAGAAAGGTGATATGTGTTTTTTTCTCAGCAGCTTATTTCCTCTGGGGAGTTCCAGGTCTAGCAAGAGAGATTTTAAATCTCTCTGTGGGATTAAATCCCCGCTGTGCGAAGGGTCTGTATCAAGTGGAGGCCACTTTTCTGCTGGCTTGGGTAAGCCCCAGAGCCTGGTGCCACATTCCTCGACTGCAGACCTTCTGGAGGTGAGCAAAACAACACTGATTTCATCCCAAGCCTCTTGGGACTCCTCAGGAGCACGCCAGGTGAGCCCTGTGTCCTGAGAGCCTCCCACCTGCCCAGCACAGGTGGAATAGAGAGGTCATGGTCACTGTGTGAAACTCTGAAGGGACACTGGGTCTAAAGATAAACTCATATATTTGTACCAAGGACCCTCAGGAGTTATTCATCGCCCCTTTTTATCTTCCACCCGGGCTCTGATAGATAAATGCAGGGAGTACAAGAAGGAAAGGTCCTTTCAGCTTGTCTCCTCTTTGCACTGCACCTTTTCCCTTCACCACTACTCTGGGGCACCTTGGTTTGTATCTGTGCACACACGTGGACAGGGAATACACCTGGCATCATTCCCCTGTGACAAATGCCTCGCCTCTTCCCCTGAGGGAAACGAGGAATTCTGCTGAAATTCATCCAAGGTACTCATTTTGTGTTTCTGTTGTTCTCTACGCCAGCTTTTTTAGCTTTGAAAATCCCATAACCTTTCCTTGCCTGTGTTTCTCCTGCTTCCTTGGCCCTCTTCCTTGGCCCTCTTCCTTATCCCTTGACCTTCAAGAGGAGGAGCTTCAAGACACTTTGCATCCTGGCTTTCTTAGGACAACATACTGCCATGGGTGGGATTTGTGGGAAAACCCCAGGCATGTGATGCACACCTCGATCTGAAGTAGTCTTCCCTAAACCCAGGCAAGTTTAAATGCGACAGCTACGGATCCTCAGTGTGGAGTGGATCATTCCTGGCGCTGGTGTTCCTTCCCCCAGGGACAAATGTCCGTGCGCGTGGCGTTTCCCTCAGGCAGCCACTTCCAGGTTTTATCCCTGGTGCTTAGGAGCTCCATGCACAGACCTGGGCCTGACCCCTCTGCCTGTCATCTGATTTTGCAAAGTGTTGATCCAGCCACAGCTTGGGGAAAGAGAGAGATCTTTTATCTTCGGGTAACCCAATTCCCAAAGATTTGCAGGGCTGAGTGAGATCGTAACAAGCCTCTGATTGTGAAAGCAACCGGGGGATAAATTCTAAAAGTAGTAGGAGATTTATCTGAACAGCAGGTCCTTCAGGCACAGAGTGCAATTTCACCGTGGGTATGGGCCAGATATTTCTCCCAGGTACACCAGGCTCCTCTGTGAATCGGAAGAAACTCTTTGAAGCTGATTTCAAAAACACGTGCTGTGTTACCCAGAAAAAAAAAACAGGGAGTAAAGTTTTTCCAAGAGCTCAGGCTATGAAGTGATGGCTGAGATACCAAAGGTGCGAAGCAGGTACGCAAACACGGTGCCCAAGCGATGCCCGAATTACATTTTTATTGGTTTTGCACTCCCTTTCTCCTCCATCTCTCTCGTGTTTGGTTATTTTCGTGGCTGCAGTTTACAGTCCTGCGTGGCTCTGAATATCCCTATTGTAGCCTGCTCTGAGCCTGCCACAGATCTGTCCAAGCCACGTGACAGTCATCTAAACCTCACCATCGCACATTTTTCTCTGTTACATTTCTTCTACTGTTTCCTTTGTGTCTTGTGTTGAAAAGGAGTAAAGCAACAGAGGGTAAAAAATGTTGGGTTTGGTTTGTTTTTTCCCTTTAATGTCGCTGCATTCATTGTTTTGAATATTTTCATCCAGTAAACCATTAAGAGGTTGTCAGAGCACGACAGAAAATAATTTTTTTAGTAATAAGATTGGGCCTGATCCAAATTCACTGGCATTAAAGAAAAGGCTCTTAGTGAATTCCATGGACTTTGAATGAAGGATTAATCCCTCGGTCCTCAGACAGAGAAACTCTCGCCAACTTTGGTAGGAATTTAGTAGGAGTAAGGAATTTAGGCACTTGCATCTTGAAACATTAATAATGGCAACAACAACAACAATAACAACAATAGGTCTCAATTGTATCATGTTTTAACCAAAATACAGAAGATTAAAACTTGTAAACTAATTTACAGTCTGAAGGGCAATGTAGCAGTAGCTCACATAACATGGATAGAATCAGCTGTATCATCCTAAAGACCTCCGATTGCTTGTTCACAAACTACAAAAAGTTACTAAAAAAGTGAAAAACATTTCACGTGAGTGGATGAAGGGAAAAGTTATTTCACGCCTTTTCTGTGTTCACCGTTTCTTTTGGAGCTAGCTTTCTACGTGCTTTCATTAGCAATCATCTATATCTTATTTTCCCCACCTGAAAAAGCAACCTGAACCTCAGAAGCTATGGATTTCCTTCCCGGAGCTTTCCTCCTCCGCTCTGCCTCCATCCTGCTCTCTGGGAGCTACCAGTGTACAGTACAAATAAGCAGCATTGCCTGCCCCTATGGAACAGGGTAACGCGACGCTGTGTGGTCTGGAAAGTCATTTAAACAAGATTATATCGTTCGCGGGGTGCAGAACAACCCCGCCAGGGCAGCACAAAGAAAACAAAATACAGCCGAATAAAACCAATTGGATTTTAGGGGCTCTTCCCGGTGTCAGCAGGTGTGAGGGCACTGCAGCAGGGAGGAAAGCTCCGCTCGGGAGATGCCATTAGCACATCGCAAACAAACACCTCATCAGCACCGCGCCTGTTTTCTTTGGGACCTTCCCACGCTCCACGGCCGAGCTGGGATGGATTTTTAATTGGAGAAGGAGAGCGATTTTTTTTTTCTCCTTTTTTTTTTTTTCTCTCTT
>VZTI01001242.1:21668-36118 GCA_013397865.1 Struthidea cinerea | reverse complement strand
AGAGTGTAATTTTTATTTTGAGTATTTTCATTCTGACTTGCCACAAGCTGTTGTCTCAGTGATGCTGCCCTCCCTGAGCACGTGGATGTTTTACACCTACCAGATTTATGTCCACAGAGAAAGTACAGCACTTTCATGGCTCTTCTGGCCATAAGGGGCTACATTCTTATTTTTGCATAATACAGGAGTTAAAAAACCGGTGTTTTGTTTTGTTTTGTTTTGTTTTTTAATTTACATATATTTTTTTTATTTTATGACCAGCTGTTATCAATCATACTTTTTCCAAGACTGTCCAAGAGAAGTAAGATTGCCAGCTACTTCAAACATGTTAGTAGACCTACACATCACGAGATTATCCTTGATTCTGTTAAACTAAAGCTCTGAGAGGCCTGACCCTGTCATTTAAATAAATGAATGTTGGTAGAGTGGCATTTGCATTGGTCAGGCTTCAGCAGTATAAATCTGTTTAACAGCTGATGTTCTCTCTTAGAACAGGACTCAAATGTGATGTGAAAGAGAGGAGGCTCAGGTTGAATATTGGGAAGGAATTCTTCCCTGTGAGGATGGGGAGGCCCTGGCACAGGGTGCCCAGAGAATTTGTGGATGCCCCATCCCTGGGAGCATTCAAGGCCAGGCTGGATGGAACTTGGAGCAACATGGGATAGTGGAAGGTGTCCCTGCCTTCCACAGGGGGTGGAATGGGATGAGCTTTAAGGTCCCTTCCAACCCAAACCATTCCAGGTTTCCCTTATTTTTCTGCTGTGATTCTGGAAGTTAACTTCTGCGAAGCTGAGGGGAGTCCACACCTCAGATTCGATTTGAGCAAGGGGTTGAGCTTTAAGCATTTCTCTTGGCATCCAGGAGATGACAGAGCAGTACAGAAACTGAGATGTGCTCGACAAGCACAAATAATGGTCATTTCACTGGGGTTGGGCCTTGTGCTCTTCACTTCCCAGAACTGGGCCCCGATAGCAGGGAGCTGGAGAAAAGAAAGACGGCACTGAGAGAAACGCTCCATCTGAATTTAACAAAACATCTGTAAGTTAAATGTGACACCACATAGAAACAGACAGGGGTGAATCCCATTCCTGGTCACATCGAGGAGAAAAAAGGCCTTCCTCTGGGCTGCTGTTGAAGGTGCTCAATTAAATGTGCTCATTTAAAACCAGGTAGTGAAAAACCTTCCACTCACTAGGAGGTGAAATCTGTGAGAGAGAGGAGTAAGATGAGCCCACAGAATGAGCTGACCAAGCCTAGGTTTAGCACTGCTTACATCCTTATAAAGGCAAAACCAGAAAGGTGTTCTTTATTCCAAGTAATGTGCTCCATTCCTTCCTCCCCTGTATCTTTCCTGTAATATTCTAACAAAGGAGGAAACCGGGTTTGAGAAAGTCCAAGTTCCTTGATCTCCATTCTCCTTTATACTGAAATAATGTGAAAAGACCCTTAAAGGACGTACATTAAATAATGGTGCACGCAGAACAGACCTAGGTTTAGAGAAACCACGACGCAGGTTCCCAAGCTTTCCTGCTTTTACAAAATAACCGAAAATAGAGCTGGGATCTTCACAGAGTTAATCAGGTGGCCTCGTGTCAGGAGCCACTGTGCAAAGAGGAAACGGAGAGAGAGAAGAAGAAACAGAAGAATCCAGATTTTCTGTTTGCTCGCTCTCCTGTGAGCCACACAAGGCCCAAAATGCTGCAGGATGCAGGGTTCTGAAACCCTCCTGAAAGTTGCTCGTATCAGGGAAGAAAATTAAATTTTGCCTCCTGGGCATCAGGAGTGTTTTGGAGATAGCTTGCTGGCTCTGCCAGCTCCCCTATCTCAGTTCCCAGTTTCACTTCCCACCAGAGGCAGGAGGTCACTGGGCAGGGAAGGGGGATGCAGGGAGCCCTCCCAGCTCTCCAGCTCCAGGAACAAAATGCACGGCAAGGAAAGCGTCAGCGAGCCCGACTGGCAAGGAAAGGTCACATACAGCTGAAGGTTAAAAAAGACTGTTTCCCTCATGTCTAACTTCTAAATAAATAAATGAAAAATATTTATTTTCGCCGCTTTCAGATCAGCTTCGCCTCAGCTTGTAACAAAACCAAGATCCATTCTCACTTTCTCTGCCCTAAAATTGCTGTTGTAAAGTTAATGACTACTGACTGCTTCAGGTATTTTTGGTACGGTCCTGATGGTCTAAAGAAAATGAACAAGCTCCTGTTTCCCAGGACACAAAGATGCATCTTCACCCTTGCTCCAGGTCTGTTTCCTACCAAACGTTTACTCTTCACTCCCAGCTTTCCTCAAGGGCAAGAGTTTGTGCTGGCTGTATCCCTCGCTTTCCTGTACCTCTGTTTTTGTCAGTTTTTCCTCTCATTCTTTTCTCCTGCCTCTCTTTTCCAGATGGCCCAGCTCCCTGCCCTAAAGGACCAGCAGGTAATTGCTGTGGGTGATGCAGGAATATCACTAATTACAAAACACCTGCTTACTCCTGCCTTGCTTTTGAGCTGTATTTCACGCTTGTAGGAATATTGTTTTAACCACCTTCCCATAGGAAACAGCAATGAAGTTAAGCTTAACACGTGAATTAAATTCTTATTTCAGTGTTAGTTTTCATCCCAACAAGGCCTGAAATACTAACACTGAAAAAGAAAGGAGGGGGGAGACAAAAGAAAAAATAATGAACTGATTGGACGCAATGGCATTCTAACTACTGTAGGTAAGTGATGATTTTCACATCAGCCTAAAACAATTTCATCCACATTCTTAGAATTTTTCTTGGCTCAGTCTCATTGTAGCAATTCAAAGGAGATGGCTTTGGGATTTGTCTTCTTTTTTTTTTTTTTTTCTATCTTTTAAGAAACATTAATGTTCCTGTTGAAATGCTTTTCATTACAGACATTCATTGCTTAATATTCTTTGAGCAACCTTGAATTCCACAGCTAGTTCCCAGACACTGACAGGCTGAAATCCTGTTCAGTGATCCCAGTTGTATTCTAGATCCCGTTTCATTTCTTCGGACCAGAACCAGAACCACAGGGGACACCCTACAGGAGGAAGGAGATTTGAGCTATTTTCTCCTCAGGATTAAAACACCAAGATCTGTCCCCTCTTTTCAAAGGTTCTTGAGTGAATCTACACCTTTCCATTGCACAGGCTGTTACCAGGATTTTTTTTCTTTTGTGTTTTTCGAGGAAAATGTCAACTTTACCCCTTTGGGGGCCGCAGAGTTTCTGCAGACTTCACATACTCCAGAGCACAGAGCTACTGCTGTTCGCACCCTGGAGCCAGGAGAGGATGCTCACCACAAATTAATTGCCTTCTCCTGGGCTACCTGCTCTAGAGGACCCTGCTTGAGGACAGGGCTTGGGCCAGATGCCCTCCAGAGCTCCCATCTCTCGGCCTGTCTGTGATTCGGTGATTAGCTGTATTAATTCAAGCTGATTATTAGTTGCCTTTCAATGTTCAGATTCTTGCTGGAGTGCCTTTTGGAGTGCAGTTCCCTCTCCCAACCCCTTGGATGTCTCTCCATTCACCAAGCAAGCATGCTGTTCGGTGTGGGATCAGTAATTCCCCAGCCCACCCTAACGATCTGGTGTGCTAACCATCTGTTCTCTCCCTGAAAATCACTTACTGCACGTTCAGTGGAGCTGCCCAATTGCCAGGTATGAACAAGAATTGAGCAGCCGGGGTATGTACTTCCAAAAATTACCTTTTCAGCTTGCTCTTCTGCACCATCTCTCTCCCACACTCCACCAGGTACCTTTTCTCCACCTCCTTCACCTCCTCCCCATGGTAAAAGTCTTTCCATCGGTGCCATTTCTAGCACTTTGCAGAACCCTTTCCTCACAGTTTCGTACTTTTAAAAACCAATGTTCTGTAGAAATTGTACAAATTATGCAAATATTTTGTTCCCTTCCCAGTCACTGATACATTACTTGAACTGGGCTTGAATGTCATTGTCTTTTCATGAGGCAGAGGACAGTGAATTCAGGGGTTCTGGCAAAGTTTTCATTTACTTGCTTGCAGACAGAAGACACGCAGCCTGCTCTGGGACTTGTTGATTTATAGCTGAAGCGGATCTTTTAGTTGCTTTAATCCTTGCTTTATCCCATCATATCTCAGTTCAACAGCCTCATGTGAAATACCCTGGCCTCTGGTGATTATGCTGGGACTTTTGTGGCTGTCTCTTCGTAAAAAGCAAGAGCTGTGCTTGAAACATGAATAGCTCCCCCACGTCGAATAACTAAGCCACAAAGCAGGAATTGCTTCCAAATTGGCTCCCACCTTTTTTTCTCTCCACTTTCTAAGCATGGATTTTCCTTCTCTTTGAGCATCACTAATTTGCCATCCTGAGATGGTATTCTGCTAATTCTGTCGTATTTCTGGCTCCTTGTTTCACCACTTTCTAGAGGTCTGATACATGTTTTTGCAAGGCCTTCTCCTTGTTTCCTGTTCGCCTCAGCCAGAGCAGCAGTGAACTCCATTTGTGTTTGGAAACTGCTTCACACTTACTCCCTCCGCATTTAGAAGAGGTCCTGCTGACATTTCTCAAGGTAATCTTGTTTCGTTACAAAGAATGTACAAAATCTGTTTTTCTCCGTCACCACAAGCATGAAAATCATGCTAGAGGGGATGTTTTGTTCATACTCTCAAACAGCACCAACCAGCCCCCAAAACCCTCCCCGTTTCGAGTCCTTTTGTGGGCTCTTGGATTTCCTGCTTTACTTCCTGACGTTTCCGCTTTCTTCTCCGCTTTTCTCCCACAGAGGTACAACCCTCTGGAAAACAATGGGCAAAGAAATCCCTTTGGCCACACGTGCCTTCCCTTTGGAAGGCTGCACGGGCCCCGGTGCTGGAATGGGGCTGGTGTTAGTTCAACTATTCAGTCGACAAGGCTTAAGTGTTCCTTATGATTGTCTGAGTCGAGGATGTGGTTACACCCCCAGCTTTCAGAAGGTTTTTTTCTCCCATCCAGAGCAGTTCAGGGTGAAAAAAAAAATCTCTACAACAAAGCTGTTACAGCACGCTGATATTCGCCATCAAATCTCTGATTCACAGCCTCACCTGTAAACATGAATTCAGAAGGGCAGAGAAGTGAATATATCACAGCTGTAGCTAGGCAGGGCAATATACGAGATATCACAGAAAAAAATGCCTTTGAAAAAAGTCTCTTTGGCTTGCATTGAAAACCTTCCCCCTGAGCACCCTGCCACCACGGAGCACTGATGTCCCAAATCTCCCTCAGGCCTAAACGAGAACCTCAGAAAATAAAGCTGTTAACAGCAACAATGAAAGCTGTGAATCTTAGTGCTTATTTGCATCTGATACAAAGCACAAGATTCTTCACACTTATATGCCCATGTATCTCATAATGACATGGAATTTTCCTCCGAACAAAAAATGTATAACATTAAAAATCAGGAATCCTTTTTCTGGCCTCAAAAGCTGAGGGAGAGCACTGAAAGAAGAGAGGGTTGCAATGTACCTCTCCAAAAATGAATACAGACAAATTAAGCCAAACCTTTCCAAGTTTAGTTACAGCAAAATCACTGATTGCCATATTGATACAGCAAAGGCATCTGCAGTGTTGGGCCCAAAACAAATGAGATTCCATATATTTTTACACTCCTGGAATTGAAATGCTTCCATATTAATTTCAATGTTAATTGCCAGTGACATGCTGAAGGCCCTGTAAAGAGAGGCATTCAGCTGGGACTGCTGTTTATGCGCTGTTGATGTGCAGAATTGTTTTCTAAGAACCAAAGGATATCAGCTTATTTCTCGGCCAAAAAGGTTTTGGTAGGAGCTGCTGAGACCAAAATAACAATCTGGGCACAGAGGGACCTTACTGACAGCTTTCCTTCTTCTCCTTCTTGGAAGGCAAAACATTTTTATTGGTAATAAATACAGCATCTTTCCACTGGCTGCAAAAGAAGTGCCTTTTAGCAGGAAAATGCACCACCAAAGAAGCCTTTCCAGCCCAAACTATTCCATGGTCCTCTGTGGAGAGGTAAGGCAGAGGGGAAGGATGCCAACCTGTCAAAAGCAGGGGACTGCAAAGGGTATCTCCTGATGAACCAGACCCTGGCAGACATTCCTGCATCTTCTGGAGCTTAACAAGGGGATCTGGAATGTCTTCAATCACCCCTCGGCTGCTTCTGGTCTCCTCTGCTGCACAGATCTCCGGGGTCTGAAGAATTATTGCTTCTCCTCTGTTCTGCTAATGACATTTTTAAAAGTGATCATGGACAGGAATCCATAGCTGCTGCCAGAGGCGTTTTTCCAGGCTGAGTTCCTTGACTTGCCCTCAGGAGAAGCTCAGCTGCTGGTGTGGAGATGAGAAACATGAGGGAAGTCCCCTCCTTCGTGGTTGTTTCTCATGCTCTTCGCTTGCTGGTGTACAGCCTGAGAAGGCACCTGGGGTGGGAAATGGATGTTCTCACCCATATCCGTGATGTGGGCACCACCCTTAAAGACAAACTGACCCACGGAAGGAAACATTGCCAGCTGCAAAGGTCACTTTTTTATGGTGGCCATTAAAATGACAGCAAAAAGAAGTGACCAGCTTCTAAAATATGAATGAGTAGGACCTCAAAATACTTCATGAATAAAAGCAGGCACAGAAGTATCTAGGTGTAAAATTTTTACTTGAATTGGACTTATTTTTCTCCAATTTTAGGCCAAAATTTTTTTTTTTTGTAAGCAGAAGGTGCCTTGCTTTTTGGATGTGCTCAGAAAAGAGCACTGCCCACAAGGATGATAGTGGAAAAGTTTATTTCAGCAGCATGAACTAGCAAAGCAGAAAAAGGAAGAGAGAGCGAAAAAGAGAGTGAAAATATGTATAAAACCATAGGGAAATTTTGGAAATTTGTTCTCCTGTGAAAACTAATTTAGCAAAAGTGAATAGCTTGGATAAGGTAGCAGTCCTTCAGTCCACATATCTGCCTCCTCTTCTATTAAAGATTTGCTCTCCTCCTCCTTGGATTTTCAGAGGTGGAATGCTTTCCACAGGGAGAAAATGTATTGAACTGATTGATCTTTATTTCTTTTCAAAGCCATCTTAAACAGTCCTTTGAAGTTTGCGAGTTCAAATGTCTCCTGTTCCCTTTCGGAAGGTTTGAAGGATTTGGGAAGGTGAACAAGCAGATCTATAATTAAAGAGCCAGTTGATGGTAACTGTCCTCCTTTGTGAGCATTCTTGGGCCACCTCCAAATTTAGAGGCTTGAAGAGAACCGTCCCGTTTTAGTCCTGCAATAGTTTAGATGCCACCGCTGCATAGCAGAGAGGGGAAGCCTTTCTGAAATCCAGGGAACATCCCCTTTTTGGCCACAAAACTGTCGCTGTAAAGTACCGAGAACGGCGAGAAACGACACGATCCAAGTTCAGGAAGAAAGTAGTTATTTAATTAATTATAATTGGGTTTATATAACTTGGCTCCCAAAGATGACAGGAGGTTATTGGATCTTGGACCAGCCACCCCCTGTCCCATTGGCCCAAGCTCACAACACCTACTTCAAAATATTATTTCACTGTGTACCACAACAACTCTGAAAAATAAATCCCAGGTGCACAGATAAAACTCAGTTTACAAAAAACCCGTAGCAGTGTTTATCACAGCTTTCATGAGAACCACAGAGCTCTCATAGAATGCTGCAGAAAGCTGAGAAATTTCTCTACCAGAGCTTTTCAGCGTCTACACAAAACATCAGGTTTTTTGTTCAAGGTCTTCACTTTACAGGTTAAAGGAAATATCTTTTTTTTTCCCACAGTATCAATCCTAAATGCTGTGGTGCCTTCATTGCTGAAGTGCATGGATGTGAAGAACAGTGAGGAGAACTGTGAGGAGAATTTAGAGACGTCCTGGTGCTAACACAAATGTAAGGAACACAGGACAGGGGGGGTGGCTGCCGAGCTCCTGGAGGACCCAGCCCCTGTGGGATGTGCAGTCCTACTGGCTTGGAAATACCTCTGGCACCAGAGGCTTGATTTGCAAATGTTTGTCCTGAAAGAAGGAAGGAAAACTAGGTCTGATAGTATCAAAATATCACAAGATTTCACACTTTGAGTGGGATGCCTTTTTCATTCGGAAATATCCTTTTCCTTTCATTTGGAAATATTCTTCTGTTGGAAGTACTTCATGTAAGTTTAATTATTCTCTCCGACAATGCATCATATGTGACCACCAGCCAATGGTTTGCCTTAAATTAATCCTTATCTTTACAAATGACTCCTTGCATGAATTTTGGAGGGAGAAACGGGCTCATTCACCAAGCGTGACCAGAATTCAGTGCCTTTAGGTGCTTCATTAAGAAAGAATTGACAGCAGGTCGCGGCTCCACCTTCCTTTTGTGTTTCCACGAGGAGGAAAAGCCACACAAAAGTTGTTTTATGGAGCCAGGAGCGAGCTCACCTGGAAGAAGTCTCCTGAGACAGCATCACTAGAGGATAGGTGACACACAGTGCTGGGCACAGCACAGCTGTGGTGTGATCCTGAGTGCCTGGTTCACGCTGCAGACACCGGAGGCTCACAGGCATGTGCTGCTCAGACCGTGAAACCGACCGAAAATTATTCTTAAATCCTTTAGACGTTTTTTCGTGGCAACATGGGTCTAAAACTACAGCAGCAGAAACGGAGTTTATTTGTGTCCCATAGTCTGTCTGCTCCAAGTGTCTGTTACCCACGTTCAGTAGTGCATGTGGAAAGAAAAGCCTCAGGATGAGGTTAACCCTTTCTCTTCCCGGTTCTGAACGAAGAATGAAGCAGTATTCCACGTGTTTTACTGGAAATGTGTTCAAAAATAGCCACGAAAACTGAGATTCTCTATTGTCTTTCAGAGGGGGACCAGGATGGTAAAACAAAGCTCTTCAGAACTGAGTCAGAGGGGTCTAACAAGACCTTAGAGAGGTTAGACAAGAGTTTGCTTTCTTGATAAATCTTGGAGACAATCTAGGTCATGTTCCACGTAAAGAACATGACGGTTAAACAAAGGAAGAATTATTCTTTTTTAGCAACTGGTGAAGTATTTGGTAAAAAAGCTATGGAAAGGCTGAAAGACACTTTGTGCCTCTCTTCCATGCAACAGTGGTACAACAGAATTGGAGAGGAGAGGTGGACAGATAAAAATGCAAAGGGAGATAAGAAAAATACTCTCACACCTTGGGCTGCTCTTGTGGTGCTGTTTCCTCCGTGAGACTGACGGAGGAAAAAGAAGAAAAGAAGCAGGGACAGGAGGGGAGGAAAAAAAAGAGAATCAGTTTAGAAAACTGTCTTGGAGAGCCAGGTGAAGGCTGGTGGGTTTTTATTCTGCACACACTTCCAGGACTACGGCATTTTATCTGAGACAACCAAAATGCCTCTTTTCACACCAAGGACGTCATCCGCTTGTCGGTGTGACACTTCGATTTCACTTATTTAGGAAACGAACTCGTACTCTCTATTTGGCCAGACCGTGGTGGCGAACAGGGATGTATTTAATGGATGGAAACCCCTGTTTTCAGCTTCGGGGGCACACGTGCGCTTGTCCTTGGAGACACCGCGGGAGGGGAAGTTCATGTTATCCCAGTAAACAATGGAATGAGGCTCTTGGAGCCCCTCATGGCAGCCTGGGCAGGAGCCCCAGGGCAGTCCTGCAGGTGCTGGAGAGAGCAGGAGCTGGCATGGATCTGCACAGGCCCCACGTGTGCTGGCGAGGAACTAAAATAAACCAAAATAAACCAAAATAAACCAAATGCTAAGCCAAGAAAAAGGCTACTCCCATCCCCACTGGGTACCGTGACTGTGCAGGAGCCGGGGCAGTAGAACCAGGATTACATTTCAGGAATTGGCTCAGCTCTACAACCCCGTTGTATTTCAGCTGCTCTTCAGCCTCCGTGGTAGTGCAAGGCAGCATTTTCAAATAATTCTGCGTTTCAGAGGGGAGGTTTTCCTGCTCCTGCAAAGATACAAACCTGCCAACTGTTCCAGGGCTGCTGAGGATCTGTGAGATTTCTTTCTCCTTTTTGCTTCCAGCTGCAAGCAAAGGTAGGTCTCTCCCCTCCTGAGTGATTTTTTGTGCAAATCTTGGCACGGCTTCAGTGCAATTGCGAGAGGGGAAACGGTTTTGAGCCGACTGAATTAATTGCGAATTGATTTAATGGGTTCAGCCGCTGAATCTGAGCAACCAAGGTTTTGAATAACTGAGATGCTTTTCAGTGTAAGCAATAAATGCCAGGGATAGAACTGTATTATAGGCAACAGAGACTACGGCTGAGCTTTGGATAATCAAGATTCTACTTTGTATCATGTATACTTTGGCAGCAGCTGATTCCTGGAGGAATAAGAAAGTAAGAACATGTGCAAACTGCAGCATGACACTACCCCTGTGACCTCGTCAACAACTTCAAGGTCATCATTAGAAAATCCTTCAGCTTTTTTTTTTTTTTTGCCTGGTTACACGTGGGTTGTTAAGATTTATTGCAATCGTTGCAAGAGAACACCTGCTAAATGTCAAAAGATTCCTGGGAATCTTCCAGTGTTTTGCTGAGGCAAAACTGCACCTTTTACACAGCTTTTGAGAATCCAGCCTGATGGAATACAGTCCAGCCTCCACTGATTCAGGGTGTTTCATGACTCTGATTCTATGATTTGATCATGCCCTAAAGCAGAAGCATAACCACGAGTGGTATTCAAACATATTTGCCCTCCAGGCAAATTTACCATTGTCTAAAATGATCCATTTTTGTTTCCTGGGATTCCTGACATGTATCATACTCTGAGTAAGGACCAGATCCCTGACTGAAATCAGCTGGCATTGCTGCAATGGCTTCGGTGAAGCTGAGCACACTTAACCGGGTGCCTAAGCACTGTCTAAACGTACAGGGAAAAATTGAATTTGACTTGTGAAATTTATCTTAAACAAACATGGAGAAAGATCCTCAAGCTCAAGTTTCCAGAGGTTTTTGCTGAAAGTCACCATGTGCCTCCTTCGGCTGCACCGCAGTGTTCCTCCCCTACATCACCATTTTATTTTCAGCTCAGCAATTCTCCCTTTTTTTTTTTTTTTTTTTTTTTTTGTTTGTNTTTTTTTTTGTTTGTTTTTTTTTTTTTGGTTGTGTTTTTTTTCTTTTTTCTTTCCCTGAGCAATGAAACTCTGCCTGCTTTTCAAGACTAATATATGGCCCCTGAGTGAAGGCAGGGCTGTGATTCAAATCAAGGGTTCTGTTGACATTATAATCCTTGGGAGCACAGCTGGAGCATTTCATGAACGGTAGCAAAGACCCTCCATTGATTTACTGCCTTGGTATTCCACCAGGAGCCCATGTTCTGCGTCGTCGGCTGCAACACACAGAAAATAACTCGGCGAACTTCTAATTAAGGCTTTTAGCTTCTTGCCCAGCTCGGAAGAAAGGGGCTGTGCTATATGTGAGACGCTGCTGCCGGTTTTGTGGATTCTCCCCTATTTTTGTAGCAGGAGGGCTTCAGGCCCTAAGGAGGTCCTGCAAAAGGGCTATAAACAGGATAAACACCAAAGTGGCTCCCTGACCCTTCCAAGCAGCGTGGGATGGCAGGAATTTTCACGCATCTCCCCCCAAGCTCTCTCCAAGTCCCTTTTCGTCCCACTTTTTACAAAAAACCTTTCCCAGCCTCACCACCCCTCAAGAAGAATAATACTCATCGCAGCAAAACAGGGACCCACAGCTCTGCCTCTGGGCATGGAATAAACCCTTCCCTTCCTGCAGGGCCGGTCCCCAGGCACAGCATGCACGAGAGCAATTTGGGAGCCGTGCTCTTTGCCGTCTCGCCCCTCGCTCCCAGGCGGAGAGCGGCCGTGCTGCCAGCCCCCACTGACCTGAAGATGAGAGTTCCCTAGATTGTTTCCAGCTTGCACCGCTAGCCCCGCTGAATGAATAGCCCTGGCAGTATTTTTGGGGTGGTGACTCACCACAGAGTCATGAATGGCCCCTTAAGAGACCATCGAAAGCCCCCTGGTAAAAGGTTTTTGTTGTCCTGGGCTCCAGCACGGTTTTCTCAGTTCATTGTCCAAGCAGAGAGCTGGGACTTAAAAGGCAGCAGAGGAGACGCGCAGCTCCTGATCTGACACCATTCCTGGTTATCCCAGCCCACAGCAACAGCCAGAACAGTCTTCCTAGTCATTGCAGGGGTGCCAAGGTGCCAGCCAGGACCTCCACTTGCTCACCTGCCTGCTAACTCCGGTGGTACTTCAGGCAGATAAACACCATGGAAATTCCAGGGTTTAGGGATAAAGCTGTCTTGGCAAATCTGGTATGAAGTGTGTCAGTCAAACTTTTTTTTCTACCTTCAGGAAGTGCTTCCTAAACTTTATTGATCCTCTCAAAACCAACATCAAGTTGCCAGGGGTTGTTATCACAGTTCCTTGCACCTCCAAGTGCGATGGGATTCAACAACGTGGGCAGGACCAAAGAAAAACTGGTGTTGGCGCACGGTTGGGATTCAAAAAAGGGCTCGGAACAGCTGTAAGTCCTGGAGTTGTGGGTGTTATATTTGGACAGAAAGACAGCTGTGAAAAGGAAAAATGGCATTTGCCTGTTTTTTTGTCTGAGCGCCTGGCAGGAGATGCAGAGCTTTAATAGAAGGTGTTGCCTGTTCACCTTCTCTCATCTCTGACATTGGTATTCCTCAGGCACCTTCACTGGGCTTCGAGCCTTGGTAGCATCTGGGTTTCAAACTTTCCTTCTCCTACTGAGCCAGAGGGGCAGCTGGTCAAAGTTCGGCTAAAGCCACCTGCCCAGCTGTCTGCTGGCACATCCAAGAGCTCAGGGACACAAGTCCTACTGAATAATTCTTCGCAGTGTTTTATCTGACCCACATTTTTGGGGCTGAGTACTCCAGGAGGTGGATCGTGGCAAAAGGATAATGTTCTGAAGCTGCCCTCCCGTGAGCAAGGCTGGGTCCCGCCTCAGCAGCAATCCCTCCCTGGAGGAGATCCCCCAACCACATCTTCTCAAAAGCGGGCCAGTAGAGACAATAAATAAGTCGAAGGAAAGCTCAAGACAAAACTTTTGAGCCTGGAAATCTCACAGGGCGAACCGGAGCAGATCTCTCCTGAACCACTTCCAGTGTTGCAGGATGATGGAACAGGTTTGAACCCTGTCAGATGTGCAATTCTCCCGGCAGAGTTTCCCAGTTTGACTTCCCAGGGTGGCCCTGCATCCCGTGAGAAGCTGCAGAAGTGTCTGGCAACATCAGGCAGGACCGTAAGGACGTAATTCTGTGTGCTTGTGGACTTGTTGCAATGATTTTATCCCCGTCAGCTTGCTGCGAGCAGCTGGGCGGAGAGAGGGGCTCAGGAACAGAAAGGCTGGGTTGCTCCTTTCCTCCATGGTTGAGCTGAAAATCTCTCTCAAGAACTGCTCAGTGTATTCCTTCTGAAACTGGGTAGCTGTGGTTTCTCTCACAGGCGTGAGGAAGAAGAGCACTCACCATAGCTCACTTTCAGAACAACAGGAAGTTTTCTGGTCCATGCACAGCCGAAGACTGAGTGCAGTGTAAGCCATGAAGAGTTCCAATTACTGCTTCTTCAAAGGAATATCTCCACATTGTTCTCGTCCAACAAACAAAATATTCCACCATACTCATTTGTCTCAGAGCCCCGATTCCAATTCAGGGAAAAAGTGGTGGAAAAAAAACCCAACCCCCAAGATCTGATATTAGTGAGATAATGTCATGTAAAATAAAGAGAGTGTGAGGTTTATGACTGCTTATTTGGTGGGGCTGGGGTTATCCAATGGGAGAAATACTACCAAAATCCGGTGAGATATGGTTACCAGACAGGAATCCCAGGAGATTCTGTTACCACGCAGGAATCCCATGAGACAGTATTATCAAGAAGGAATCTGTAGTATTCAGTTCACCACAAGGCAGTAATATTAGATTTTTAGAATTAAATCCTGTGGTATCTTGTTTTATAAGAGCTGGCATAGGAGGGACAGAGAAAAATGCAATGGAAGGAAGATGCCTCCCTGGAACCTGAGCTGGGAGCCGTAATTGTTACACTGATTTCCAGCTGAAAAAAACCATCACAAATTTTTCCTCATGCTCCTGAGATATTTTTACTCCACACGATATCAATCACTCATTAGTGAAATATATTTTAATTTTCCCCTTGCTTTTACAAAATACAGATTCAGGCATTAAAATGCCAAGGCGTGAACACTGCCTTGTGACTATTTTTGATTGGCATAAGTATCTTCTGGATTTATTTATTTGTAACGGGTTTGCCTCTGCCATCAGCAGTGCTGCTGCGTTAAAAATGTGTGAAGTGGCTGCTTTACATCAGCACCAAGCAAGCCTGTGGGCTCTTCAGAGCAGTGCCTTACACTGCAGGATTTTGTGATGCCTCCCCCCATGTCTGCAGCGTTCGGACAACACAGAAATGTTAGAGAATTGTTTTCCTCAGTAGCTTTTCTTTTATTTTATTTTCTTCTTTTTTTTTTTTTTTTT
>VZTI01001242.1:0-21621 GCA_013397865.1 Struthidea cinerea | reverse complement strand
TTTTTTTTTTTTTTTGTCATAACAGTGGCACAAGAAGGGACTGGACCTTTGTTTCAAGAAGAACTGATTTAATTTCAGCCTCTCTCAGGAGTTTGGCCGCGACATCTGCGAGCTGTGAGAGTGATGGAGAGGGTTCTCAGAAAGTTGTTACCAAGGTGCCTAAAGGAGGAGACCAAGCCTTGCTGTTCCCACCACGCAGGTAAGTCTGAATGCTAATCATCTTCTAAATAAATGTACCATTTTGTCTGCCTGTATCACCTTTGTCAATATTTAATCAGATAAAATCTGGTCAAGGACAAAAATCCCTTAAACGTACAGAGTTTAGCGTGAAGAGAGAGATCAATGTTGTGATTAGCCTGAGTAAAGGCTGAGTGTGTGTTAAATTAGGACCTAACACCAAATTCGACTTGTACTTTTAACTCACCTGTATTTCTAAATAGGTCCTTTCAGAGAGAGAGCTCTGAAACTGTGTTTTGGCAGGTGAGGGACACACGCAGAGGGTCACAAACTCGCGTGGCTCCACACAAACCTGTCAGAAACCTGGCAGGATGGTTCGTCACTCAGAAGTCGGTTTTATTGACAGGGGACACAGAAAAAGGCAGGATTTTAGGTGAGAAGTGAGAGTTGGAAAGAGCATTGCTGAAACATGCCGGGAAATTTTAAGCGAGAAAAGCCAACTGTCGCTGTTACGTCCGAGGCGCATAAAGAAAACGACATCGAGTCCAGGCTCATGAACAAGTGGAAGCTGAAGCTTCTTGCTTTAATAATTTTCTGACTACTTTATAGGATAGATCACAAAAAGTGTGTTGAGTGGCAATAGATCATTGGTTCCTCGGCCATCCACCCCTTGAGAGGATTGGCCAAGTTTTAAGGTACCTATTCCAAAATACTTCCGAAGTCAAAGCCATGACAATCTTACAAAACAGCCTGCAGGTGCAAGGAGTTATGAAACTGTGACCTTGTTTAAAATAGTTTACACAGGAAAGACAGTCTGCTCACAGAATATTGAGAAAAGGCTGAAGAATTTCTCCGCTTCTGGCTTTTTAGCACCTACAGCCAACCAGCATGGGTGCCGTGGATTGAGGCCGAAAGCCATGAAGTGGCCCCGCAGACCCTCGTGGCTCCTTGGGGGCAGCCCTCGGCGGGACACACGGCCCGGCATCCTCCTGGCTGTGCCGACCACTAAGGTGTCACCCGTGGGACAGTGCCAGGTCTTCCCGGGGCCCTTTGAAGCTGGCGTTCAGCTGTGCTTACAAGCAGCCAAGGAAAAAGAGGAGGAGGTGGCAGGAAGGGATCTAAAACTCAAGAGGCATTAGCCTGTTTGCTGTGTTTGGGGATACATCTGCTTGAGTGCCTGTGGACAAGGAAGCAGGGGCGGCTGAATGGCAGGCTTAAGGGCACGTCGGTTCAGCTTCAGAAGAGGGTGTACAAACACCGATCGGATCTCAGCCCTAAAAGACACAATCGAACAATGCTGGCAGCATGGAAGAGCTCTGAATGTGCTAAGTGGACCATCAGAAAACACAACACCTATAGCGGGGGGGTGTTGGTGGCACAGAGGCACGGGGAAGATTAAACAAAGAGATTACTGGTGATGACAGATGGAGAAGTTACTGGACCCACACTTGGAGAGGTGCAAATCACATACCCCTGGTGCTTTTGTGATAAGGGTTTCAACCCCGTAGGTAATGGTTTGGGACCATTAGTTCACATACCGTGGCTTTACCCCGTGGATGCTGATGGATTGCAGCCCTGGGGACAGGAGGATTGTGTCACCCCACGGTCCTGGGGCAGCCGAACCTCTCCCCATGGTCTCTGTCAGCAGCTGGGGACACCCCACATGCCTCTGCTGCACTTTTGGCTCAGTGTATGGCACGTACCTCTGCCCAGGAGAAGCCTATGGAAGTTTTAAGGGAGGACGCAGCCTGTGAGTGAACCTACAATGAAATTCATTCTCTGTGTGCAGTGACCAACTTCACATGCTGCCACAAGACAGAAAAGTCAAATGACTGAGTGGTCTTGGAAGGATTAACAAAATCAGTACATTCGACATCAAGCTGGGAGCCAGGACAACAGTTCACGGATCTCTTGAGGCAATCTGTCAGGGAAATCTCACCTGTATTCGTGCAATATTTCACGAAATTTGTCTCATCCTGCTTAGCTAAACACCTTTTTCTTGATATAACATGCTTCTATTTGCCCGTACTGCAAAGAAATAATTCTCGTTTCCCACCAGCAACTCTCTCTGGTGTCAATCTCACCAGCAGCACCTCCTGCACTTCCCTGCAACATAAATTTTCAAAAACCTGGCTTGGGAGCCGCTAGTTTTGGTAGGAGTGGTGTTTTTGCAGAGACACTTGGTGGGCTCAGGCGGAGTTTCGGAGCAGCCTCCACGGCAAGCCACAGGATTGAGACTTGGGGTGGAAATCTGGTCCTGAATTTGGTTTGGGATTTATTGCTCAGCAACTTGGAGCACAGCTGGCTCTCTAGCCAAAACACACCGGCAAACAGAGCAGAACTGTCATGGTAACAGTGACACAGAGCGTGCTGCAATGGCACCCTGGTCTTCGGAGGGAATTCCTAAGTGGTACCACCGTAAAAATTATGGCTAATAATAACCTTAATAGTAACTATTGCCGCTACTAATAATAGCAGTAATTATATTTATGCTGTAACAACAGCGAGATATATTTGGCCGGGGTTTGGTGACTCCAAATTGCTCTTTAAACGTGTCTGGCAGATTTCCTCGTGAGCTTTCTGCTGAGGTGTTGCAGCTCCTTCAGCAGTGTAGGGTTAAGTCCACGAGCAAAGGCGTTCTGCATTTTCTCCTCTGCAGGTGATGGAAATGTCATTCCCTTATCCCTGATGGTCACAGAAGCTTTAGAAATGTGTAACTTAGAGTATGATGCAAATTACAGTAATATTTAACTTACAGAAATATGCAACTTGGTCATAAGTGAGTCTGGTGTTGGTGATGCAGGAGTAGCACCACAGCAGGGCATTCCCAAAAGGGAAGAAAGGAGTTCCCGAAGCCACTTTGCCAACATGCTCCCTTGTATTTGGGAGCTGACCCTGCAGCCTGCGTCCGTGTTGAGTTGAAGGCACCAGGAAAATTGAGAATGGGTTGCAAACCATCCCTCAGGCTTGGTGAAAAACAGTGGGAATTGGCTGCTGCTGAATGATAATCTACAACAGCGTGTGTGAGGCGTGTTCCCACGGCTCTGAGTTACGATTGCACGTGAAGCTGGTACAGGAGGGAGTTTGGGGGCAGTTTTTTGGATAGACACTCCTTAATTTGCCTGCTGCAGTTTAGATGAACTACTGTGCTGACAGAGAGGGGCGGAGAGAAACCTTCTAAGCTCTGCCAAAATATACTGTATAACAACACTTGCCAGCACAGTTCTTCTCCCCACTCTCCTTCCTCTTCCCAGTTTTGCAGCAGTGGCCCCAGCCAGTGTTGGGAAGAGCAGGGAAGCTTCGGAGGGAGAGGAAAAGGTGAGCCCTGACTGTAGGTGTAGCACATCCCCGAGCTGCTGTTAAGGATTGACACTTCTTGCCTCTTCAGTGCTCATTGTGGAAACTGTCACCGCCACCAAAAATAACGTTTCGTTAAATCATTTTGGCAGCAGTTCAGTGGGGATTTCCAGGCAAACAAACAGGGGAGCTCTGAGGGCTCCCTGCCTCCTGCTCCCTCCAACACCTTCCAGTCCCCAGCCAGCGGGATTTTTCCTGGGGCCACAGTCCGTCACTCCCCAAAAAAGGGTTCTGAGCCAGGATTTCCATCCACCCTCTTAGCCTAAGCCCACACCAACAAACATCCACCTTCCCTGGGGTCCTTCAGCTGCCAGGATCCGGAGGATTGGTCTGATCTCCCCAAGGCTGGCCCTGGTTTGACACAGAGCTCTAGTTCCAGAGGTCCTGGCATGATGTCTTGACCAGCTTCAGCTGCCCTCCTTCTGCAAGTCAGCCAGCAGCTGATTTGTTCCATCCTGTTTGTGGTTTGATTGGGACTGAAGTCTTAGAATGGTTTTTTTTCAATAATAATAATAATAATAATAATAATAATAATAATAATGAGAATGATAGTGATGATATGTATGGTGTTGCAATAGAAATGGCATTTTACAGTAACAATTATTGTACCATTATTATGTTACTTTGTCTTCCAATCCAGGAAACGCTCCTGAAGACTCAAATGTTTTTCCTTTTCCTGAATCCCTGCATTTGAACTTCAAGTGACAGGTAGCCTCCTATTGTGCTGGTCCAGCAGCTCCTAGGAATATAAATTTGCAAATTAATAAGTGGAAATTGGGGGGGGGGGGGGGGTGGAAAGAACGTAGATAAATTTTGAAAGGATTTTTTTTTTTAATGGTAGAATCCTTTTTCACCCAATACTGGTATCCGAATTTAGTTTTCAACCACTGAAATAAATGGATGCTCTGAAAACTCCGGATAGTTTTGTAACACCTCATCCCAGCATTACGAAATTTCACGAGGGGAACCAAAAAGATTTGTTTCCCCATTCCAGAGCAGTGCTGGGTGGCCGTGAAGGCACCGAAACCAGCCCCTGTGATTTTTGCCTGACTCTTTAAATGCAGAACAAAGTGCATGCAGTGTGTCCCTGGCAGGTCACCGGGAGCACTGCTGGGCTCCTTTTGTGGAGGAGGGTGTGCTCCGGGGGTTATTATAAGACTCCAAGACTTTGGGGTTCGCAGGGCTTTTTCTGGCCGTGTCTCTGACTGAGTGGAATATTTTGTGACTGGATATAGCACGTGGCAAATAGCACAGCAGTGACTGCACAGCACTGTCTGAATTCCCTGGGCAGGGAGTTTTCCCTTCGTTATGTGTCGTTCCCATCCTGCCGCCCCGATTCCAGCAGCTCCCATGTGCATCCTCCATTCCCGCTAATGGGGGTAACAGTGCACGCAGAGTTTCATCTCAAAATGATCATCCTCCATGGGTGTGCTCTGACACAAAAACTGTGTCTCTGGAGGGGATCAGACTTTGTGTAGCCGCAGCTTGTTTTGTTTTGTCCCGTTGTCCCAGGAAGTTCCATGGAAATGGCCTCGGTGGCACCTTTCATGCAGTAATTTACCTGTTATTTCAGGTGTGTGGTAGCAAAGGGAAAATGCTGGGGAAAAGATGTTGTGCTCTGCTGGGATGTGGCAGCTGAGACGTTTTAGATGGCCACACTATTGCACTCAGCATTTGTAGGACACACACGTTCAGAAGGGACGCCTGGCTGAGTTCCAATCAATGGAGGGAATCACAGGTTGGTCCTGGAAATTATGGAAAATACCAAAGCCTTCATTCCGTTGCTGACTGCCTCATTTAAGACTGGGTTTTTTTCCTCAAGTCAGTCTTCAAACTGGTCATTTCTAATTCGCATTTAACTCATTCTGCTTTTTAAAAAGCAGTCCCAAGCCAGGTAAGTGCCTGAGCTAATTCCCTGGGCATCTCTTCCTGCAGGGCTCGTTGGCAGGATGGAAACTGTACATTCTCCTGGTCCAAATATGAACATATTCTGAAATGCACGAGAAATAATAATCTTCACTATTCATTGCTGAGAGCTAAGGAGGCTGCATGGCTTCATGGAGCAAATTGACTCAGAGCTGGTCCTATTCCCTCTTCCACCTGCAGGAACAAAAGCAAACCCTGTGGGAAATGTGCTCCCAGAGCAGCGCGAGGAATCATCTAAAAGGAGATGAGCAGCCTTTATAGTTTTCTGTTGCTTGTCATTTCTTAAGGTGCATGGATTAATTCCTGTAATGCTGATGTTTCTGTGGCTCTCAAAGCTGTAACAGTGAAGTGAGAAAGATGAGAGGAAAAATAGTTAATGTTAAAATGGTTGACTAGAACAAAGCTGCTCTTGGGCCTTGAATAGCAAGGGGAATGAAATGGTTAAATCAGAAATCAAGCCGTGCCGTCTCTGCTGGTTTCTCGGTGTCAAGGGGATTTTTCTGGGCGAGGACCATTCATCCAAACCTTATTTACCTGTACCTCGTGTGATCCGAACTCGGAGTGAGGACTGCGATCTGCGAGGCCCGTAATCCAACAGCACGGAGAGAGCGAGTAAGGAAACCTGTGACAAATCCCCTGGACAGCTCTGCTGACAGATGACTGACGTGTCTGCTGACAGGGAACTTGTTTTACACACTGCTGCAGTGCGCTGCTCGGCTACAGAGCTGCCTTCTCAACTCTGCTTTCCAAATGAAGGGGAAGAAAATACATTTTACCTGACGTGTTACTGCTGTCACTACCCCCAAACAAGACGGAAATTCGGTGAGTAACCTCCATGCTGGTTGATCTTCAAGCTCTAGAGTTCATGGCTTGCAGCTTGCTTTTCAAAAACTCACCCATCAAAACCCTACAGAGGTTTCTGGCTAGCTCCGTCAGCAGTAACGTCACGCTGAGCTGGTTTTATACCTGTTTTCAGGGCTTTTTTGTGTGCCAGAGTGAAAGCTAAAGCTGTTGCCACTGCTAATACCACCGGTGGCATCAGGAAAGCAGAGGGTTTGTTTCACAGTTGTGACACTAAAGGTCAGCTGGAAAAGCTGGTCTCCTGCACGCTCGGAGAGGTTATGGGCTGTACAGCTGTGCCCATATATGTTCTGACAGGTTCTAAGTGGTGCTTTGCTAGGGAGTTTTAAAATTCAGCAATCCACGTCATTTGCTTACAACAGCCAGTTTTCTTCACTTTAGCCACGGGTAAGAAGTGATTCATGCAAGAGAGGCCACATGTTGAACAGATGGGTGTAAACCAATTGTGCTACGTCCAAAGTCAGCTCAAACATTCTCACACAAAAAGTCAACTTAAGCTACTATTTCCCACAATAATAATAACAAAAATAAGCTTAACAAACACTTACTCTTGATTCTCAAAGCTCATTTTCTATTACGTTTCCTTTCACCAGTTTTGCTTGGCAGAGTGCCAAGCAATGCGTCAGCAGAAGCATGTGTGTCATGATCTGACAAAAGGAAAAGAACGTATATTTTTAGTTTTAAAGTGTTTATAAATTCAATAGGTAAAAAGAACACAGGACAAGGAAGGAGAAAACAGCCCATGGGGAAGTGTCAGCAGTGAGCATTCAAGTATCAGCGTGTGAGCTGCAGCCTAAGAGCGAGCCTGGCTGGGAATAAACTGTCGCTGTGAGCGGCACTAACGGCGAGGAATGGCGCGACAAGTTCAGGAGGAAAGCAGTAGTGTTCTTCTTTATTAATTAATTAAATCATCATTTTGATAACAGGGTTCGCAAAGAGTGTGTTGAATGGCATAAGACAGTTGGGTGCTCGGCCATCCACCCCTTGAGGGGATTGGTCAAGCTCTAAGACACTTATTCCAAAATATCAGAAGGCCAGAACCATAACAATCTTGCATAAAATACCCAGGTGCAAGATAAAGAGTTAGTTTAGAAAAACCCATGGCAGTGTTTTTCACAGCCTCTGTGAGAACTGCAAAGTTCTCACAGAACGCTGCAGAAAAGCTGAAAGATTTCTCTACCAAAGCTTTTCAGCATCCACAATAAACTTTTCCAAAGAAGACCAACATCAGTAACTGGAGCCTCCTGAGCACATTTCCCCATCTGTGTTCTTTGCAGACTTCCCTCCCAAACTTTGGTTCAAACTACACGACAGTGAGGGGTAGGGGGTCTGTGACAAAACCCCGGAACACATTTGGCCCCCCCCAAAATGATCTGCCTTGACTGATGGCTTCCCATTGTCCCATCCCACTGAGTCCATCCTGCCCTTCGATCACACAAGCTCCAGGGCTGCTCCTGAGGACTCCTCACATCTCCATGTTCTCCGCTCATCCCCCCACCCAGTTAAGGGCTGGGTGATGGGTCTGGGAATGTGCCTTCCACTGCTGTCCTGAGGATGGATGAGGGAGTAGAACAGCTACAGGAAAAGAGAGAGGACAGTGGACAACAGGAAGCACAAGTGGCCAGAAGAGCTGATAACGGAGCAAAAGCCACTGAGCAAAGAAAACTGCTGGAAATACAGAACAGTGTAGGGTTGGGAATTTTTGCTCTGGACAACACAGAGCGAAAGGAAAGCACGGAGCAAAGCTGCAGCCTGAGAAACAGGTTGAGGAGCAGAAGGTGTAATAGATGGTGTGGAGGTGTTGTTTCACCTGAGAGCTGTTCGTATGCCGGGAGGACAAGGAAAAGGCTTGCCATGACCACACCCGGCTGCTGGGTGAGCGGCCTGGGGTCTCCCAGAGGGCCGCTGCCCCCACCCAGCCCCCTCACACCTCTGAAGGGACGTTGCGGGAGCATCACCCCGTACAGAGCAAACAAACCACGCACAGCAGCCGAGGAAAGGCTGCCGTGGCGCTGGGTGGAGTACCCAGCAAGTCAGAGCTCTGGGCCTTGACCTCCCAGCTCTCCTTCCTGCAGCACCGGCTGGGTACGGGCAGCGTGGACACAAGCTGGGAGTGCGAATTGCGACATCCGAGCTGTCGAAGCCCTGCAGCAGCCCCACGGGACGAGCTCAGTCGCGTCCTCTCCGACCTCTGCCTTGCACGGGGGACGCGGCACTGCTCGAGCTCCGCAGCAGCAGAGGGAGATGCTGCCGAAAGCATCCTCGCCCGCCCCAAGCCGAGCGACGTTCGGTCCCCTGGCCGGATCCATCCGAGCCCACCGCGGCGAGGTCACGGCCGCCTTTGCTGCCTGCCCAGCCCCGCGGCTGCCCGCTGCTGTACTCCACTGCCCTTCTCCAACACGGACCGCGGCGGCACCGCCGGAGATAATGAGGTTTGGATCACGGCGAGGCGCTCCCGACAGCAAACAGCCCGGGCGCACGGAGATCAAATAGACCAGCTGCAAACAGAGGGAGGAAAAAAGCCTCCGGAGTGCCTCTGGCTGCCGGCTCGGGTGTGGGTATGTGTGTTATGCGGGAGGCAGAGGCAGAGGTCTCCCAGCGACCCCGGCATTCCAGGCAGCCTCCTCTCCCGGGACCACTGCCCCTGCTCGCACACGGAGGCAGCCAGACGTGAACGGGAGAAAGCTTTCCCAGGCTCTGCCCTTCTGCGGAGCGCTGGGTGCTTGTCCTCCGAAATGTCTGTAATTAAAAGGGGCAGAGGGGGAGCCGGGGTGCTTTTTCACCGTGTCTTCATAGCATGCAAACAGGGTGAAAGGGAATTTTTTCCTCACAGTATCCTTCTCCGTGCCCCTTCCAGCACAGCCCCCCCATCCTTCCAGACCAAAGGGTCTCAGTGAAATGTTTGCCTTCAGGAGAAAAGCTCATGAGCAATAACTTTCAGGGTCATTTACGTCTATTTACTGGAGTTAATAAATATGTAAATTGATTTTTAAAGTGCGGACCTAGATCCCTTCAGAAAGGCAGGCAGAGCCAGGCTTGGATGGCTGCTAAGGCAGTGCAGTTGCAAAATAACGCTCTAAAGGTATTCCAGATTCCTTCTTATTCTCCTTTTTTTTCCTTCAGAATCCATGACGTGGGGCTTGAACCTGGGTGTTGACCTGGATTCTGTGGATCCTTTCTTCTTTTTTATACTTTAAGCCTAGAGGGATTTCGAAAGGAGAGCTGTCTGAACTGTGACATCCTCATACGCTTTTTAGGGAAGAGAGCAAATGCAGAGATGAATTTTACCTGGTTTAATATCTAAATCATTGCTGGGAAAGGGTATGTGACACCAGGAGTGGGGACACATAGCAGCAGAACATGGCATGATATGGAAAATTCAGAACTAATTATGGGATGATCTGGAGACACCCAACTCCCCTTCACTGTCTGACAGCTGATGGCACATTGGAGGCTCAGTTCCTGTCTCTGGCCTGGACTGCCTGACACTGATTGCTGGCTTCCAAAGGGAATATCCTGCTTTAATGGTTTCCTGTGCCAATACTTTCCGTGTTACAGCATCAAGACCCGAAGGTGAGCATCTTGCACCTGCCATTTGCACCTGGTGCGAGCTGAAAATTGTGTGGTTCTGCTTTCCCTCCCTCCCTGTGGGGTTTTTCCCAGGTACAAACAAGAGAAACCACAGGGCTTTGGAGCAGCAGGACCAGGGTTTCACAGGTAGCCTGCGGACGAGCTCACACACACACGAATACAGACAATTTGAAAGCAAACCCAAACCTCAGTGTTTCGTTCTTAGCTGGAAACTCATCGCTTTTCCTCTCAGAAAAATTCACTGGGAGCCTTTATGGAAAGAGTGATGTCTAATCCTGTGCCAGGTTTACGAATGAAGCTGCAGAAGCATCCTCTATTAATCTGTGACGTTGTGGCAATGTCACCCCGACGCTCTGCATTCTCTGCGTAGCCTTTTAGGGCCTGACCTTGCACACACGTGGACCAGGAGCCTAACAGGGGGTTCTAGGACCCATTTCCATACATTCCAAAGGGATGACGACGGTATCCTTCCTTGCTGAGCCCCCAGGGCACATCCCTAACTCGGAGTTTGAACATGCACAGAGTTCACACTGCTTTGGGCCAGGCAGAGCTGCTGTCCCTGGCAGCAAGACCTGGCTCTGGCCCGTGGCCACTGGGCCACCCCTCTGCTGCAGGAGGGAAGCTGCTGGGTAGGTGTGTCATCAGAAGTGCCACTCCTTTTCCTCATCCCTCAGAAGGTAAATAAACTTAATCCCAAATTCACCCGCTGCTGTTTGCCAAGAGCAAATAATTCAGGGTTTGAAGTGAGGTGGGATCACACTGCTCTGAGGGCGCTGGGGAAGGACGAGGTGTCCAGCACAGCCCTGTGGAGCAGGGATGCTGCCAAGCCTGGGAGCAGCTGGTCTTTGCCTGACGCAAAGCCTCTGCATCCAGAACGGAGCCACTCAGCTCATCCGGTGTGAGAGGGGTCTGGGTGGACCTGATGCAAACAGAAACGCAGTAAATATCTGTGCATTTGACATCAGTGGATTTCATCGAATCACAGAATTGTTAGGATTGGAACACACCTTAAAGATCATCTCATTCCAACCCACTGCTACAGGCAGTGACACTTTCCACCAGACCAGGCTGCTCAAAGCCCTGTCCAGCCTGGAACATTTCTAGAGATCGGGCATTTTCACCCCCACAGCGAAAAATTCTACATTGTGCTGTCTTTGAACACACACAGACGAGTGAACTTGTTTGAGGCCGGGACAAAACCACACCGAGGAGATTGCAATTGCCCCAAAGCAGTGGCATGTGCACCTCACAAGAAGAAATAAAGGCACATCATCTAAGTTTGCTCAGGTTTAGCGAAGGTCAGAGATTTTCGCACCTAGGTGAGCTGTCATCTGCCCCGGGGCAATTCTCTTTTCTCTCGCATCCTTTGCTGGAACAGCAGGAGAGCTTTACTGGCGTGAAAGGCTAAACTGGCTTCAGGCTGTAAAGGACTTGAGTCACAAACCACTTCTCCCCCCCTCCCCCGAAACACACTTTCATATTAATTCAGGACCTTCCAAAATTGTCCTAATTGTCTCCTCACCTGTTTGTTCTGAAAACCTGTTGAGGGCCGAGGCTGGAGCTATGGGAGGTGACGAAACAGATGGGATTTGCTCTAAGCAAAGTGGTTCTAAACTCATGGGGTCAAAACTTCTCCTCCTTTTAAACACTGAGCTTCATTTCCACAAACCTAAACCAAATGAAGTAATTACCCAAGAACAAAGGCATCATTAAAACACAGCAGCAGCAGCAGCAGCATCATCTAAGTAAAGATTAAAAAATAACCATTCCAATAAAAAGTCCAGCAATACTTGCACGAGTGGGCAGCTTCTAAGCTCTGGGAGAAACTTGCGTCACCACAGCCCCTGTCAGTACAGTGACCAAGAGGGAGCTCCACAGGTCTGGTGCTCCAGATTTCTTAAAGGGATATTTAGAGCCAAAAACTTTATTGCCACTTTTTAACACTTGCTGCCTCTTTAAATGTTTTCCTCTCTATTAAAACCTTAGTCCTTTGGTTTTGTTTTTTGGTTTGTTTTGGGTTTTTTTTGTTTGGTTTTTTTTTTTTTGGGGGGGGGGGTGGTTTGCAAGTTCTTTCATTTTTCATTTCTTAAACCTCCCAGTCAACAACTGTTTTGGCTTTTAATGAAGGGAATTTTTTTCTGCATCCAGCAAACTGTAAACCATGTCGCTTGGATACAGCAAAAAGCTGAAATTCCACAGATTTACATAGTCATACATTGTGTTGGGGGGAAAGTGTGCTGGGCGTTCTTTGATTTTTGTATCTTGCATTAGCATTTGTAGGCATTTGAGAAAGGGAAAAATATAAAGAAAGGAGATATAAAGGGAAAAGAAGAAAGAGAGGGAAAAAGAAAGAGAGAAAGAAAGAGAGAAAGAGAGAAAGAGAGGGAAAAAGAAAGAGAGAAAGAGAGAAAGAGAGAAAGAGAGAAAGAAAGAGAGAAAGAAAGAAAGAAAGAAAGAAAGAAAGAAAGAAAGAAAGAAAGAAAGAAAGAAAGAAAGAAAGAAAGAAAGAAAGAAAGAAAGAAAGAAAGAAAGAAAGAAAGAAAGAAAGAAAGGAAAAGTTGCTGTGATGAACGTAAAATATGACCTTTTCTTTTTAAAAGTTTGTGCTGTCCGTCTTGTTTAGCACCCGTGCTGCTCACCCTTTCACTTCAAGACTCTTCAGAGCTGTTAAGCATCTAGGGGTGATAATTTGACTTTCAGCTAAACCGGAGGGCTGCAGCAGACAGCAGTAGGTGGTGATGTAATAGGTACCAACGCACATGGATATATAAATATCGTGGCTAGGGCTAAAGCGCTATGGCTGAGCAGCTACAGAAGAAGATCAGCACTTCAGACAAGACTCCTGGAGTTGAGATCAAGTTCAGAAGCTCTTGCTCCCGGGATTTCCTCTCCATGCAGCCAGCCCAGAGAAACCGCAGATCCTCGGGGGACTGAGCACTAAGCTCCCTCCCTCTCTCCCTCTCCGCTTTGCGTTTTGGTTTTCTTTTTTTTTTTCCCTTTTATTTTTTTTTTCTGTTTGGCTTTTTGTTGGTTTTCTTGTTTTCCTCCCCTTCTTTGACCTCAGCATAAAGCGGGAGCTGGGGGGCGAGCGTATTTTCGGAGCGACCGGCGGCCGGCCCGTGGCTACCCGCCCCTAAGCCGGGATGCCTCTCCCCGCGGCGCTGCTGCCGGCGCTGCTCCTGGGGCTGCTGTGGCCAGGGGCGGTGCGTGGCCGGTCGCCCCCGGGCCGCCTCCCCGCCGGACCCCGCCAGCGCCGTTGGGACGCGGCTCTTTTCGCCCGCTCCGTCGCTCGCCTCCCGGCTGAGCGCCGCGATGCCGCCCGCGACGGCGACTACCTCCTGGGCATCAAACGCCTGCGGCGCCTCTACTGCAACGTGGGCATCGGCTTCCACATCCAGGTCCTGCCTGACGGCCGCATCGATGGGATTCACAGCGAGAATCGATACAGTAAGCAGGCGACAACCCCCGCGGGGGGGCAGGTGAGGCGCTCCGCGCCCGCGGGACCGCCGGAGGGCAGTTCTGCGGGAGCGGAGCGACTCACCTGCCCCGGAGAGTGGCATGTCCCGAAAGGAGGGTGGGTGCATGGCAGACCTCGAGCTTCCCCGAAAAGTCCGACCGCCCCCAGCACCGCGGGGCTGCGCCCCTCGGCTCCCCCGAGGGCGGCGGGCGCCCGGGGTAGCGGGGCGGAGACGGACCCCATCGGGAGCTCCGGAGCAGCTCGTCCGGCGTGCCGGAGGGGCTCGTCGGCGCTCTTCAGCGCCGTGTTGTCCCCCTGCCGCCGTCAGGCATCAGGTGTCGGGGTTGCCTCAACATCTGGAGGATCCGCAGTGCCGTGGGCCGCCCACTCTGAGCAGGGGCTGGGGCGAGCCCAGCTCTCCCCCAAACTTGAAAAGCATCTGCTGGGGACTTAACCCCGTGGCCCCATGACTCTGATATCCAACTGAAACAATAAGATCCGGGAGCAGGGATATAAGCTGCATGATGACAAATGTTTCATTTGCCCTAAGCACACTCTGGCTTATTTTAACCTTGTCTGCACAAGAGGATGCCTGGGGGCAAAATAAAAATAGATACTTAGCTAAAAGAAGAGAGGTTCCAGCATGGGGCATAGGGCAGCACGTGGAGCATGAGCCTGGGGTTCTGCGGCCACCCACAGCAGTACTGGGATGTGGGGATCCACACTGGGGACGGGAGCCCGTGGGTAAGCACAGCACTGTCACCACACACTCCAGGGAACACCCTTTTGTCCCCCTGATTCCTGTGTCTCCTCTGTAGGTCTGCTGGAAATCTCTCCTGTGGAAAGAGGCGTAGTGAGCATATTTGGTGTCAGAAGTGGACTCTTTGTGGCCATGAATAGCAAAGGCAAACTCTATGGATCTGTAAGTAGCCACTGAGTGCGTGTCTGGGGAGGGGACTGTGGTCAGCTGGGGTGAGATGTGTGCATGGTGCTAAACGCTGCCCAAGCCCCATCCTTGCCCCTCCTGGGTCAGGCAGCACAGAGCAGCCCTTGCTGCCTTGCCAGCAGAAGCTGTGCTGCCCAGTTACGCTGCTTACTGAGTTTTTGAAGTGAAACCCTCTTTGGCATTACACTTCCTTGGTTCTCACATAAAAACCGTGGTCACCCAACCACGGCTGCACATCTTGCCTGCCTCACAGACCAACAGAGCAGTCATTTGTGTGGCAAGACCTCAAGCTAGGCTTAGCCCAAGCATTTCTTGTACCTAGGTACGAACAGCCTTAGGCAGGTGTGGCAATCACTCACTCCATCTCTCAGAGGGCACTTGAACTTGTGATCAGCCAGGCCCCCACAAGTGACCCTTTAAGATGTGATGAATCAGTGACCTATCGATCACTCTTTGTTAATGCTCTTGAACAGAGAGTCAGTTCCCATGGCAGTTCAGCATCCTTGGGGGCTGAACTTCTGTTTATGAGATGGGAAGATCTATTAGGAGACAATACAGACCTTCTTTCACATGGGATCTTTGGAAAAGATGGAGACATCTTGTAAAATATACCTGAGGTGGACAATAGCAGGGTGTACCTTTGCCCATGTTGAGTTGTCCTCCTGCTTTTGAGTTCAGCTCTAAGTGACTGTGATCAGCATAGTTTTAAACTCATGTTCCTGGCTCTCCTTCCTCACCCATGAATTTTCAATGTCACATTCCCCAAGTGTCCTCTGAAGAAACTTTGGCTGAGGAAGAGCCAAACTATGTCAGAGTTAACTGGGGCATTTTCACATGAAGGCATGAAGCATCCAGAATTATCTTCTGGGGCACTGGTCCTGTGACAGAGGATTTGGACTTATGTAAAAGCCAGGCAGAATCAGTCACCAAAATGCATCCTATCTTAGGGATACTGCCGCCTTGGTGCTCTGGGTAAAATAATCCCTGGTGCAGTGCTCAGCTTGGCAAGCTGACACCTCTCTTACAAACCCGAGGTTTTTGCCCAGCAATAAGAGATGAGTTCCTTTGTTCCTTTCCAGATAAGACACTTGCAAGGCCTGTCCCTCTTTGTACGTACTTGCAAATGAAACCACAGCCCTGAAAGGTTGCCTGCCAGTCAGATCTGTCTTCCTGATCCATTAACCTAAGTTATCCAAACCCTTCCTTTGGTTTTAAATCTAAAGGAGCAAAAAATACCGTCCGTGATGAGTGGCTTTAAAATGCCTCTTTCTCCTCAAGCAACATGAGAAAGTGCCAGTATCCTGACTTTCCTAAAGCCTCTCGGGCAATTTATTGCTGGCGGGACAACCAGGAGCAATTCGATGAGCAGGACCCAGAACTGGGCTTGGGCCTCACCCACCTCAGCTCTGTTAACGTGGCCCCGTCCCTCCCACGGGTGTCCTTCCCACCTTTAGGGGTACGTGCCTGGCCTGGGCACAGCACCCCTAATGCTCCTCCAGAGTGTCTGAAGCTTCAGAGGCCACTTCAAAAGCTTGCTAAGTGGGGGGGACTCACCTGCGCCTTTGCCCACAACACACCTTCTACACCTGGTAGCAAGACTGTTCCCACACCTGATGTTTAAAATTCCTTCCCCCTCATCCTTTCCTTTTCATTTCAGGCCCATTTCAATGACGAGTGCAAATTCAAAGAGATTCTCCTGCCAAACAACTACAATGCTTACGAATCCAGGATTTATCCCGGGATGTACATAGCCCTGAGCAAAAACGGAAGAACAAAGAAAGGCAATAAAGTATCTCCCACAATGACAGTGACACATTTTCTTCCTAGAATCTGAGACATCTCCCTTCAGACCTACCTCAGCACAGGGGAAGACGCAGAACACCTTTGGGGAAAAGAAACATGGTGCACTTTTACTGGAGAGTTTTATGCAAGAGCAGGTGTAAGATATTTAAGTTAATTATTTAAATCTGTATATATTGTCACAAAATTTATTTATGGTTACTTTTTTTTCTTTTTCTTTTTTTTTTTTTTAAACTTCTGAAAACAAAACAAACCTCCAACCCAAGGTCTTTCATTTCACGGCGCGACAGTAGAAGCCTTCTGCTTCGTGGTTTATTTAATTCAGTTCTGAGTTATCACAGGTGTGCTGCTACTCCGTGTCCTAAGCCAGGTGACATCCAATTCCTCTCTTCCAACCTTTTGCACTGCTGGCGTGTTGTTCGGTGTTTGTACAAGTGGTTGGTTGGTTGGTTGGTTGGTTGGTTGGTTTTTAGGGCGGCTTCGCCCTCCCCTGCGCGTTTTCCACGCCGCCGGCGGCTCCCAGCGCAGCTCCAGGCCTGGGAGCAGGAGGTGCCTGGGTGGGATGCCGGCGTGGAGCCGCACACAATGCCTGATCCCCGTTGCTATTTCACGGCAGCGGGATCGGTTTACCCCGGCACGGGGAGCGCGGCGCTGCACAGCTACCCCGCAAATCTGTTTTTAGATCTGCCAGCGCTGAACTTTGAACTTCCCTGTAGTCCATCTCCTCGGAGGGGCCGAAACACCTCTGTTGGCTCAGCAGGGCTGGGGCTGGGGCTGGGGCGTTCTCTTTAGCTAAACTGTGGCCCTTAATGGGAGCTTTTATTTGGTACAACTGCTTGGCGTGAGGCTAAAAAGGAACGCGTCTGTCCCGCCCCCCCAGCACACGCGCTGTGGAACACGCTGTAACCAGCTCCACTTCGCTCAAATCAAATTCCCTTTCAGATTTGGAGACTACATTCATTTTTCAAAGTGTGGGGAGCTCTGTAACACTCCTGAGTTTTCTACAAGGCGAAAGCGTTTGCTGGTTTGTAGCAAACACGAGCTCCACAGAAAGAACTTAGATTGATGATGAGGAATTGAGGTTGGTTTGTACTATTTATTATTTTTGCTGCAGTATTTGGAAGGAGAAATATGCTGCTTTTTTTCTCTGTCTCATTCCCTGACGAAGTTAATTAATTTCTACCTCACTAACTCTCAAAGCCAGTCTCGTAACAAATTCTGCATGGGAGGAAGGTACCCACTTTCCTGCTCGGGCTTAAAGTTCTGGAGGAGGGCCTGGGGGGACAATCATAATCCCAAATCTCTCTTTTTCTCCATATGTAGCCAGAAGTATTCAGGATAGAGTTGGTTGCATCCTATTTGAGCCTTGTCACGTTTGAGCTATCTTTACCCAGTGGTTTACTTTTAGTAAGGGTAATCATGGTGAAAATATTTGCAGGCAGCTGTCAGGCTGCAGTACTATATCGTCATCAAGTAACCCTATATTTTTCCTTATATATTTTGCAAGTGTAACTCATGTCTCTAACGTGATGAAGGAAAAGACAGGTTTGGTTATGGGGGAATCACTAAAGGGATTCATGCGTCTTTTTAGCTTTTGTACTTCTTTTTTTTTTTTTTCCTTTCTTTCTTTTTTTTATTTTTTATTTAAAAGATACTTCATCTCTGGGGCATCAATATGTTAAGTGGGAACCAGGACTAACCACGTTTACAGATCATCTTCCAATCTGAACTAATTATTTCTGGCTACACACAAATCTTCGAGTTCAGCTTTTTATTTTTTCCTCTTTACATTCCTACACAAAAGCCTTTGTTCCTCTGCGATGGCATAGACCTGCCTGTATCCTCTACTTACACATGACCTTGAAGACAAACTCTACTCACCAAAGTTCAGTAAGATCAGAGCAGACCAAGACCAGACCTTAAGGCAGCTGCCCTCATAGCAAAAATAACTAAGGAAAAGGAAATGTCAAGCCTAAGGATTCTTAAGTTTTTTTTTTTTTTTTTTGCTGTAAAACTGGGAATTTTCTGTACTTTCTGTGTTTTCTGTATGTGAGTAATCATTGTGTATTTATCGCCACTACCTCTGACAACTGATGATTTTGTTCCAGATTTCAGATGGCAAAATCAGACCACAAAGGTTCTCTCTGGGAATGGCTCTTCTTTGCCACTTTTCACTCCATTAGATCCACAACCAACAGCCTCACACGAGATATGTTCAGAGGTAGTTGTTGTAACTCTTAAATATTGTGATGCAACCTTGATAACAACATTACATGGTATGAGCTGTCACCATTTACCAGAATCTGTCTGTAGTTTTATACAGGTGCTGTTCAAGACTGTGGTGTATGTGCTGTGCACACTTAAATGCATAATAAATGATGAACGTTTACAACGCCTGACGCCCTGGTGCTGATTTTTATATATAATACAAAAATACCTTTATAATGCAATGCATCCTGCACGGAAAGGGAAAAAAAAAAAATGCTACTTCACTTTCCCAAAGCCTGGGGAGCCTTTGCACCTTTGCCAGCTACTCCAGGGCTGACAGCCTGGATTTCTTACTCAGCTAAAGTTCCCCCTGCCAAAGCTGGACGTTGTCCAGGAAAGCCCAGCTCCAAGCTCGGTAACAGATACGCGCTCTTGCATCTGCCACACGCTGCTGCTCTCACTTGCGTTGTTTCCCTGGTTATTAACAGCAGCAGCACCCAAAATTAATGGTCAGAGGCACAAATCAGCTGCAAGGTTTGGGTTGCTCGTTGTTAATGTTACAAACAAACCTGACTGCCTGGTTTGGGCTCCAGTGAGCGCTGGCTGCTCTCCCTGTGAGGTGTGACAGCACCGATGCAAGAAACCTGTTTGGTTTGGGAGAGGATCTTTTCACAGTTCGTGTTCATACCCAGTACACATGTACAGAAATCTGAAGGGCTGTGTGACATCATATGGCAAGATTAGGAAACATTTCTTCACTGGAAGAGTGGTCAAAGCTCCCAAGGGAAGCGGTGGAGTCGCTGTCCCTGAAAGTGTCCAAAAAATGAGTAGATGTGGCACTTTGTGATTACGGTTTAGGGGATGTGGTGGTGTCTGGTCGAAGGCTGGACCTGATGATCTTGGAGGTCTTTTTGAACCCTAATGACTCTGTGATTCTTTGGCACAACTTTTATTTATAAACACTCACACGGGTGAGACATATTATGTCCCATTTCCGTGCTTTCAGTTTTACCCCTTTTCCTAGGATTAGGAAAGGTTTCGTAATGGGAAAGACAACATTCAGGTTTGATTTTCCACACCCTGACAGCAAGGGGAGTTTGTCCAGCTCAGTAAGGGTCATACAAAACAGAAACCCAGACCCCACCATACAGACTTCTCCACTCCATTTTCCACTGAGGGATGCTCTTTTTTCTGTTCCTAGAAAGGGGAGGGCGATGGATGAGCTGGGAATGTCCAGTGCACTCCCTCTGAACAAGGGCAATTTCTCTCTAAAGCTGTGCAGGCTCTATAAATATGTGGCACAGGTGGAGTTTTTATAACTGCACAAGTATAGCTGCAGCGTATTTAATGCTGCTATGAATAGAGCCAGAATAAATAGGCGGGCAGACATAATAATTTCTCATCATTAACTTTTTTGTTTACCATGTTCTAAAAAGAACAAACACAAATTTATCACTGCCAAAATTACAGCAAAAAGCTGTCGCCAGGGATAAAAAATTCCTTCAGCCTCGGGGATGAAATTTCATCAGTTACAATTTTAAGATTGGAGGTAAATCCCAAGGCTTGGCTGTTAGGAAGGTGAGATTTCAGAGTGGTAGCTCTGAAGGTTCATAGGGCCTGGAGTATTGCACGTATGTCCTACCCACAGAAAAATATAAGGGCCACCACAGACGGAGCAGCTTGAGATGTCACAGAGGACTCTGGAGAAACTTTCCTCCTCTGGCATCACCCATTTTTTTGCTTCATTGCTAAGCCAGCTTTCATAGAATCGTAGAATCGTAGAATCATGGAATCATAGAATCATGGGATCACAGAATCATAGAATCATAGAATCACAGAAACATAGAAACATGGAATCATGGAATCATGGAATCCTAGAATCCTAGAATCCTAGAATCATAGAACCATAGAATCATGGAATCATAGAATCATAGAATCATGGAATCATGGAATCATGGAATCATAGAATCATGGAATCATACAACCATAGAATCATGGAATCATAGAATCATAGAATCATGGAAATCATGGAATCATGGAATGGTTTGGTTTGGAACGGGTCTCAAAAGCCACCTCGTTCCAACCCCCTGCCATGGGCAGGGACACCTTCCACTAGACCAGGCTGCTCAAAGCCACATCCAGCCTGGCCTTGAATGCTTCCAGGGATGAGCTTTCCTCACATTGCCTATTGAGGCAGTAAAATAAATGCATTAAAGGTAAAAATCAATTTCAAGCCTCCGAAAGAAGGCACTGATACGTCACGGGTTGCAACATTCCTGAGACCACTGAGAGCATTGCCAGGGCCAAAGTTCCTGCCATCTACCCAACGTTTATCTGCACAGAACGGCCAAAAACCTTTCCTGAGGATGGATTCTGTAAGCCAGGCAGACTTGCCTCCACCCAGGGATGATCCAGCCTGCGGGATAAGCAGAAGGGGAGCCGTGCCAGCCTGGCCCTACACCGTGCCCTTGCTTGCCAGGGGAAGGACAGAGACTCCAAGCCCCATCCCACGTTCTCAGCCTTGCCTGTTTTACACAGCCCGTGCTTAGCATTTTGTGACTCACCCGTGACATCTCCCAAGTTGTCTGTACCTAATCTGCGCTAACAAAAATCAGCATGACAAAACACTGCCTTGTATATAAATAGCCACAGGTTTTTCAGAGCCGGGTCACCCAGTTTATGGTGCCAGAGTCGGTTGTTCACACTTCGCCACTTGGTTTCCACCGCAGCCTGTGAACTGACCATGCAAGTGGCCAATTAAAGGCACTCTGCTAAGGGCTGAGGAGGCTTTTGATAATGACTAGCGAGCACCGCAGCGAGAAAGTTAAAAGGAATTCCCTGAAAGGCTGCAGCTCCCTTTATATGACACAAAGCACTGTTGCTTGCCGAGCGCAGATGAGAACAGGTTTTTAACGTGGAAAAGCCACTCTGAAGCTAAAAAAAACCCAAAAAACAAAGAACCCCACCAAAACAAAACCACCCCAGTTCTCCTTGCACTAAATAATCTAAAAACGGATGGCACGGTGCAAAATCGTAATGCCAGGCTGCTATCAGGAAATGCAACATGCAAAAGGTCGACACAGCACAGTTTCTGTTCCCTGCACATGAGTCATGATTGCCAGACTTCAGACAACAAATATTTCCCTGAACTGTTTGGTTTAAAAGTTTGATCACTTAAAAATATCATCCAAGAAATGCCTGCGGCCAGTCACGTCAGGCAAACAATCACTTAACGTGAAAAAACGTCGCTTGCTTACATCATAGTTTTCATCATAAGTTCCAAGGCCAGGTTGGATGG
>VZTI01001240.1:21119-32980 GCA_013397865.1 Struthidea cinerea | reverse complement strand
CAGGGAGCGGCAGGAGCAGCTGATGGGATACCGCAAGCGGGGGCCCAAGCCAAAGCCGCTGGTCGTGCAGGTAAAGCGCGGGCGCCCAGCCCCACACCCCCGCGCTCTTCGCCGCGGGCCGTCCCCGGGGAGCTGCTTGCGGCGGGTTTCATCATGCTGACGAGCCTGCGCGCAGCCCGGGCGCCTCGCAACGCCCCGGGGACCCCCAGCGCTGAGCTCAGCGGGTGCCCCAGCCCCCCTTCCCTCCCGTCTGGGCCGCGGAGCAGACCCGCTGTGCCCGTGCCCGGGTGGCATTAGCAGGCTGCTCGCGGGCTCGGCAGCGGCGGTCCCGCTCGGCCCCCGTTCCCAGACAGCTGATTGAAGGGGGCTTTTCTTCTTTTCATTGCTTCATTAATCTGGAGCAATGCACAGCCTCTAAGTTGGAGTGGGCTGGGGCCGCCTGCTAGAGGACGCGGTGCCCCAGGATGCAGCGTCCCGTAAGGAGAGCTGCCGGAGGGGCGGGGGTTCCACCCGAGCCTTCGGCACCTGCCGGAGCTCTGGCACCTGGTTCTCCAGCCCTGTCTGACCGCAGCTTTGGTTTTGCATTGCAGCTTCCCTCCTTTGCCCGCCGCTCGAACATCCTCACGGGGCTGCAGGACCCGGCCGTGGACACCAGGCCCAAGCTGGACCTCGGCTCCTCTGGCAAGAGCCAGCAGCACCAGTATGAACTCAACAGCAAGAAGCACCACCAGTACCAGCCCAATGGCAAGGAGAGCAGCATGAAGCACCAGTCCCACAGCAAAGGGAAGTATTACTACCAGCTGAACAGCAAGAAGCACCACCACTACCAGCCGGACCCCAAGATGTACGAGGCCCATTACCAGCCCAGCAGCAAAGAGCCGCAGGGCCAGGCCTGCTTGGACAATAACAAGACCCCCCTGGTCGCCCACCCAGACAAGTGGGCTCATGGCCCAGCCAAAAACTTGCTGGGCCCAGTCAAGAACCTCACAGCGGAGAGCAAAAATGGAGCCGAGAAGAACCTGTCCAGTGGTACTGGGCCGCCCCCCCGGGACAGGGTGACCAGCAATGGCCTTGGGGGAAAGATGAAGATCGTCAAGAACAAAAACAAGAACGGGCGCATTGTGATTGTCATGAGCAAGTACATGGAGAATGGCATGCAGGCGGTGAAGATCAAGTCTGGGGAGCCTCCCCGTAAGCGGGCTGCGGAGGAGAGGACTCCTAAGAAGGGTGGGGAGGAGAAGGTAGAGGCTTGGAGGAAGCCAGGGGAGGAGAGGGTGGTGGTCAGCAATGCCCTGAGTAAAGCAGAGGGTGAGAGCCGGCAGCCCCCTGCAGAGCTGGAGGAAGGTCCCCAAAAGACTCCCTTGGCCAAGGAACTGCCCCTTCCTCCAGCGGAGCAGCCCTTGCAGCTCACTACCAAGCCGGACCTTGTGCCCTGGTCCCTGAGTCCCGTCTGCGAGCACAGCCCTTCCTCCATGGGACTGAACCTGTCCAGCGCCAGCTCGCGGAAGCGCTGCCTGTCGGAGCCGCACGTGGAGCGGGAGCCGGGCAAGAAGCGCCTGACCTCCCGCAGCATCAGTGCCCCCACCTGCCTCAGTCCCCCGGCCCCCGAGCGGCCGGAGCCGCCCGCCCAGCCAGAGGTCATTCTTCTGGACTCGGACCTGGACGAGCCCATAGACTTGCGCTGCGTGAAGCCGCGGGCGGAGGGCGATCTGGCCCTGGCGCAGGTGAAGCCGGAGCTGCCGCCACCACCACCGGCTGAGAAACCGGCCCCGGAGCCTCCGCAGCCCCAGGAGGCCACAGAGGAGGAGGAAGAGGAGGAGGCCGAGTCCCTGCAGGAGTTCAAGCCCTTCTTTGGGAATATAATTATCACAGATGTGACCGCGAACTGCCTGACTGTGACCTTCAAGGAGTACGTGACGGTGTGAGGTGGGATGGCAGCTGCTCCCCGTGGGAGCTGCCCGCCCATCCCGGGGCCGCCGGCCCCACAGCCTCCCTCCAAGGTACTGGTGCCCCTTCCCCGGAGCCCACGTGCCCCTGCCCGCGCCGCGGCGGCCGAGCCTGCCACCTCCACCGAGGGGACGCCGGGACAGGGCCAGGCACGGTGGCCATCCCTGCCACGTGGGGTGACCTCGCCGCTGCTCCCGCCCCGCAGCTGGGGGCTGCTCCAGGACCTGCAGGCAATGGGACACACAAGGATGGGACCCGCCAGTTACTCAGAGTTATAGTATTATATTTTAACAGTGCTAACTTGTCAAGTGATTCTTGCTCCCGTTTGTACGTGGTGTTATTGAAATGTATTGTTTGAGCTGAAAGCTGGTCGCTCCCTGGCCACGCTAATATATTTATTTGTAGGTATTTATATAATGAAATATAAAGCCTAGATTTATGGAGTCCCTAGATCACCTTATAAACTATATCAAACGACTATTTTCTGTTCTCCTTTTTAACCATTGAGCATTTGTTAGTCTTGGTCCCTTGCCCTCCCCACGACCCGCAGGACCATCCCGTATATATTTTTTGATACTGTACACATGTGGTGTTTCTATGTGCAAAAAAAATCGTTATCTAAAGCTAAACGAGCTATTATAGAAATTGCTGCTATTAGAAATGTCTAAACTATAAGCTTCCAATTATTAATTGCTTGAATGTAAATATTAAATGGAGATGTTGAAAGTGCATTTGATGTTCTGCAGCTAGTGTAGATCGGAGTGCAAAGCCCAGCTGCTGCGAGCTGCCAGCGGCGCATCCTGGTCTGAGGGCTGTGTCACAGGGGAAGAAATGTATCATGCAATCATGGCAAAGGACTATAAACCTTTACAAAAACTACCAGGATTTGGAGTGCATTTATTACAGCATTACGGATGGCAGGTCCCTGTGAGGGCAGGCTGCAGCTGGGCTGCCCCAGAGCCGGTACCTGCCGGTTAAAAATTGGCTCTGAAATGCAGCGTATTGAATGTAGGTCAGTTTTCACCCCAGGAGTGTTGTGCCCACGGTGCTGAGGGCACCCTGTGTTGTGGGTGGGCAGCGAGACCACAGGAGCCACTGGTGTGGTGCTTCCCTCCCACAGTGCCCCGGCAGGGCTGGCCTCCAGAGTGGGCTGTGGGAGGTCTGTGATGGGAACCTGAGACAGCCGTTGGAAGCACAGGCTGGGAGGGCGGTGCAGTGGTGTGGGTGATGGTTGCCATCCCAGCAGTGCCATCCCAGTGTTGGGGAGGGTCACAGTTAGATAAGAAGTTGAATGTCTCCAGAAAGGAGGGTGGTCCAAATTCCACCAAGAAAGCTGCAGATATCTCTGAACAAGATTAATAATTGCTGGAGTCAACTGGAAATACAGTGCAGGGCTAATTCTTCACAAGAGTGCTTACAGCGTGGTGGCTGAGACACGGTGCTCAGTCTCTGTCCCCCCAGCGACCCCCTGTCACCTCCCCAAACAGAGTTGAGTTCCTGGGCAGTGCCGCCCTCCGAACCTGGTGCTAGAAAAACTGGCTCTGGTGCCAGCCTGTCTCCTCTTGGGCTTTTGGTCAAAGTCGATGTCTCCTCCAGCAGAGATCTTGGTTGAAATGTTGATGGCACGTTGATGTGTGTGGACCAGAGCCGTGAGCTTGTGAGAAGCAAATGTAATTGGTTTGGGAAAGGTGGACCCTGCAGTGGTACCTGAGCTACCTGAGACGTGGGGTGAGGGGCAGCCCTGCGTCCTGCTGTCGCACAGTGTCTCTGTGCCCAGGCATGTGGCAGAGCCCTTCCCACAGCACAAATAACCCCATCTTGTGTCGCCCACTTCTGGGCCACCCGGGCTTCCCAGGTGTCCTTCCACGTACATCAATTCCAAATTTACCTTGGTAATTGTTCCTTTGTAAATCCTGGGGGTCGTGTGGTGTCTGTGGGAAGGTGGAGTAGCATCCAGCCAGGTGTGGGTCGCAGTGGGAAGCCTCGCGTGTGCCATCCAACCCAGGCCTTGCCTACAGCAGTTGTGCCAGAGCGGGAGCACTTTTCCAATGCAGTTTGGATTAAATTGGAGGAAAAGTAAGCACTGGGTGTGTGGATGCCATTTTCCCAGCTGGAGCAGCCAAAGAGGCTTGTATCCAAGTGGGACAGCTGCCTGTGGACACCATTGTTGCAGATGTAGGTTTTGCTCTGGTGTGGCTGAGGTTGTTCGCGTGGTGGGAGTGGCTGCTGGGAGCTGGCACTGGAGAGGCGGCTCCATCCCAGCTCTTTGGTTAAACTGGTTGGTGTGGGCAGGGTCAGTGCTGACAGCTCAGTTCTGCCCGGTTTTGGTTGATGCTCCAAAGCCAGTGGACGCTTGGGCGATGTCCAGTGCCGGGGTGCTCACCTGCCTGTCCAGAGACCCCGGTGCTGGTGGTTTGTGCACCCAGGGCAAGTGGAAATGGTGAACTCCGATTAAAATCAACATTTGCCTGATACCTGTGCTGAATGTTAAGAGGGTTTTAATCAACGCTACGTGTCACCAGAGCTCTGTGGGTGACGTGCTGAGGGTGCTGTTGGGGCAGGTGCTGGTGAACCCCATTCTGTGCCGGGGGGTGCCCAGGGATGGGTTGGTGGGAAGTGTTTCCCTGCCATCCCAGGCTTCGCTGTCAGAACATACGATCAGAAATGATGCATTTCCCTTGATTAATTAAGCTAATGGTTATCTGAAAACAAAAATGGCATGGAAGAGGAGACGCATGCTCAGAATGCAAAATGTGATTTATGAAAGGGGAAGTGCGGCTCAACAGACAGCTACAGGAGCCAGTGCAGGAGCGGGGCCGGGCCACGGCTCCAGGGCAGGGCGGCTGCCAGGGCACAACTTGCTCTTTAGCCAGACAAAGGTAGATGAAACCAATGGGGTTTCTCACAAATAGCAGGTTGTGTCTCTGAACGTGGGCTTGCAGGCTCCGGGCCAGAGCCTGAGCATCGCTGCCGCTGCGAGCCGGCTCGGCAGCTCCCTTCCCTGGGCTGTAGGTGTGCGAGCTCTGGGCAATTAATAACTGCTGCAGGTTTGCAGTTAGCTCAGCTCGTTAGCATTTCTGAAAATGGAGGGTGTTGTGTTGCCAGTTTTTAAGGAAACACTGTCCCTCTGAGCGTGTGTTCCTGAGTTCCCTCCCTGCACCCCCCACCCGCGGGGCCGCAGAAGCCCCTGAAGCACCGTCTGTGCCGGCAGCAGCCGTGGTTGGTTTGAGGCACCATTTCCCGGAAACCACACAGCCAGATATTTCTTACTTTAATAGTTTGATCATGTTTATCACAACTCCAGCAGCTTCCTGTGCTGTGAAAGGTGTGATAAGTAGTTACTGGTCTAAAAGCTGCGCCCTTCCCTTGCTGGGCCGGTTGGCTGGGAGAGATGAAGTGTTTGGATATGAATTACTTATTCCTGCCACTCTCTTTCCCCAGTAAATGCATCAAACCTAAATGCCTGTTACTGAGCAAATTAATGTGGAGTCCACGGTGACTTCCAATGGTTATCAGAGTGATCCAGGGCGAGATGGAGCGTCACCACGCTCCATTAGGGAGACTGGTGCGCGCTACATTTAATGTATTTCCCAGGAATGTGTTAACCTCTGCTTGGTTTGGATTTATTCCAGACAAACATTTGCTGATGTACAAGGAGAATTTGTGTTCGTCTTTGAGCCCTTCTGAAAGGGCCTGATGGATCCGCGGCCGAGCACAGAGGAGGGGCTGCAGCTCTGTGCTGATCCTTTCAGGTTCTCCCCTCCCCAGTGTCTGCACCGGCACTGGGCTGGGATCCAGCTCCATCACCAGCAGCTGCTGTGGCCCTGTGTGGCTTCAGGAGGTGTCAGTGTGATCCCTGATCCACGGAAAGTGATGGAAACACCATCCCAGGCAACGGCCATGGCACAGTGGCAATGTGGGCCCCAGGGCTGGGTGGAAGGGCTCCATCCGCAGTGTGAGGATGCTGTAATGGAGAGGGATGTTCAATAAACACAAAACATGGAGCTGATGTGTTTTAACCAGTACAAGAAACAGCCTTGTGGGAACTGGGAGGTCCAGTCTGGGAATGGGTCCAGACTTCAGGTCCAGACTGGGAATGGGAGAGGAGCTTCTCCTCGAGAAGGGCAGAAGGTGGAGGTGGGTGTGTGCAGTGGGAAGTGGAAGATTTCCCTGGCAGTTGGGGCACTCAGTGCTTTTGCTGCTACATGGGTGGGGGCAGCTCCTCCAGGCATCCATTGTGTGCATTTGGTGGGATTTTTCCTTTATTTTCCCATTCTTCTCCCATTTTGCTACGCAGTGTCAGGAGGTGCCTGTGTGGCTTTGCTGAATGTGGTGATCTCAGCATCCATCCCCCATTGGAGAAGTCAGCAACAAGGTAAAGCATTCATGGCCACGTTTTGGGAGGGAAGCCCCTGCTTGGGTTATGTTTTTCTAGGCCTGTCCCCTTGAGCACAGCCACACACGTGTCAGCTGCTATAAACCATTTTACCTAAAACTGGATCCAGTGGGGCTGATCCAGCAGCCACTGAGGGGCTTTACTGGGTTTTGGCGGGGTTGGTGTCCCTCTGTGTGGGAGAGCAGCTGTGGGAGAACAAGACCAAGGTGCAGCCCTCTCACCGACCTGGGACAGCTGGCAAGGGGACGGCAAGGGGATGGAGAAGGGGCTTCCCCACTTCAGCCCCAGCCCTGAACTCCCTCATCTCCCCCATCCCACGGGGCTGCCTCTGGTCTGAGCAGTCAAAAAAGTAGGAAATCCTCAGTCTCTCCACAGATAAGATCATTTGGATTCAGCCCAGATTCATGTGAGATCTGTCGGAGACAGCCACAAGGACACAACTCTGTTTACGTTTGCACCAGAAGAGGAAGGCAGCTGCACAGAGCCAGCACAGCCCAAACCATCCCCAGGTGCTTCCAGAGCCTTGTGGAGGGGCTCTTGACAGTCCCCTGTGCCTGGGAAAGCTCCTGCAAGCACCCTGAGCTGGGGAGAATCCCACCACAGGCAAACTGAAGCATCTCACACGTTCAGGAGGCGGCTGGGCCAGCAGTGTCCGACCTAGGCATGGTCTGTGGCATGGCCCAGCCTCGGGCAGCAGCAAGGGAGAGCTGTGGTGTGAGCACGAGGCTGGATGGAGATAGGGGCTGAGCTCCCTCACTGCACTCCCAAGTAGGGACCCCCTTGGTTGCTGCAGGGAGTGACAGAAGAGGGGGACAAGTGGGGGGACGTGAGAGAGGGGCCGAGGTGGCTGTGGTCAGGTGTGTGCAGCCTGCTAGAGAAGGAAAAGAGGTTGGTGGTGGGTTGGAAAGGAGATCGGAAAGGGAAGAGGGGACCTGGTGGTGCAGCTGCTCGTCGGAGCCATCCCTGGATCTGTGCCAGCGCACGGAGTCTCGTGGAGACTGAAGGGGTGTTACTGCATGAGAGACCTTTGGGTGCAAACGGGAGAGAAATGAGGGTCTCTGTAGTGATGAAAGTTTGGGCCAGGCCCTGGCAGGGCTGAGGGTGGCCGGGGTCTCCTCCCCCCGGGCAGGGAGCCGCTGGTGCCTCCCGTTGCAGGGCGAGATCCCGGGCTCACCCGAGAGCCATTTGCCAGCACCTCCTGAGGTCGTTTCTCAGAGGAGCCGTCAGTTCAGCTGACACCTTGATGTAGTTTAAAGCAAACTGCAAACATGAAGATTTATTTTTATCGAAGGAGCAGGCATATAAAACATGCTGTGCGACACAGCAGGAAGCACCCTGGGTCCCGGGAGCTGGGACTTGGGCACGCCGGGCTGTGCCGTCCCTGGGCGACCCTGCTGGCAGCAGGCCCTGGGCTTTCAGGGGGGGGAGAGAAGGAAACTTGATCACCGACTGCCAAACCCTCCAGGATTTCCAAACCCTCCAGGGTCCCCAAACCCTCCAAGAGCCCTGTCAAATACAGCGCCCTTTCACAAGGAAGGGCGCTGGCACCAGGTGGGGGGCAGGTACTGACCCAGCCAAGTCACCGAGGCTGAGCTTCGCCGGTGCTACAGGCTCTGTCCCAGGAAGCTCCCGAGAAGTGGGGCATGGCCACACTCCCGTTTTCCAGGGGGTTTATGCATTGCCATGGCCTGAGTGTGGACACGGCTTCCATAGCATAGCAGTGCTTCAGGCAGAATGTCTTAGTTGGAGGTGAGAAAGGGGAAAACCAAAACCTTTCAGAGGTGTTGCTGTTGTGCTGTAGGAGCCGGGTGAAGACCTGGGTATTATTAGAAAATGCATTAACAGCAACCTGGACGGAGGGTCTGACCTGATGGAAGCTTTAACAAACACGGATTTAATTTGGATGTAAAGACTGTGCTGAGCAAAGAATTCTGGTTGTGAATTTTTTTGGTTCTGGTTTGGGAACTGGGAAGCCCCTGGGTGCTTCGCCTTTGTCCACAGTAGGGATGAGCCTGGGATGTAGCGCACAAGGGGTGGTGGTGTTTAGTAATGGCTGTGAAATGAGCCACAGAGGGAACAACCTGCCCCAGGGAAGGGCCCAGGGACTCCGGGTTTGCCCCCTTCCCTGATGCCCAGCAGGGGAAGGTGTCACTTCGTTTATGAAGCACAAGAATAGGAACATCAGGATGACTCAAATGTCACACGTTATCCCTTGGCTTCAGCAGCCGAGGGGCAGCTCCCAAAGCTGTGAGCAGCAAATTAGGACTCAGCGGTTCCCGCCCGCCCCGTGCCGCCGGTGGCGGGGGGACGAGAGCTCAGCCCGGGGGCAGCCGGTGGGACCGGGCTGCTCCCGGGGACGTTCCGCGGAACCGTGTCACGCCGCGTGGGCATCGTCACGCCAGCCCCGAGGCGGGACCTGTCCGCAGCCGCTGGAGAGAGCGAGGAAGCGGCGGGGGGCGGCGAGCGGGGCTGCGGCAGCGGCGAGGGCGAGTGCGGGCTAAAATGGCCACGCCGGGCTGCGGGCGTGGGCTGTGCCATGCGGGGAGGGCTCATCTCCCGGGCGGCACGCTGGGAAAGGGGCGGCAAACCGCACCGGGGAGCGCGGGGAGCGGCAGCGGGGCGGGCAGCCCTCGTCCCCGGCGTTGGGGAGAGCGGTCCCGACCCCCTGAAAATGCCCTTTGTGATAGACTGGGCACCGCGTTTCAAAAGATGAGGCTTAGGGGGGTTCCCCCTCTGAATTTCTGGGTCCCTGAGCTGGTGCCACCCCATCTCCTGAACCCCGGAGGCGGATGCCCCTTCCCACTGCCCGTGCCTCTGAGGGGAACCGGCTCCCCAAGTTCGGGAAGCTGCTCGGGAAGAAATACTTTATATTTTGTCTGAAAGAAAAAAACAATGGAGGGTCAGGTTCTTTTTAGTACCAAATACAAGGTGTGGGGAGGGGAGGTTTGTTCGGTATCAAGGAGCCACCGAAGCATCTCAAAACACAAAATAGATGGTAATATTGACATATGCTTGGAAACGTTAATTTTCACACATTAGTATTTCCACACGGCTGGAAAATGAAGGCTGAAGCGTTGTCCCCGCTCTACCCATCCATTTGCCGTGCGGTGCAAGCCAGGCTGTCATTTTAGCATCAGGAATGTGCACTGGATCCAGCCGTGACACCGTCCTTCCTCCGCCTGCGTTCTTTTGGCACATGAAGTCACCAGCAACAGATAAACCAGGGGGATCCATGGTGGGTTGTGCAGAGAAGAGGCTGCGGTGGTCGGACACCAGCGGTGCCTCCCATCTCCCCGGCGGCTGGTGGAATGATGTCTTATCTCGAGTTTAAGGGCTCAACCTGACCCTGAGCCATTTTTAACCCGAGGTGGGAAGAGCCCTCCCTGGGTGTCTCTCTCCGCTTTGAAAAATCTTTCACTGGCTCCACGGTAGCCGATTTCCTGATGTTTTTCCTTTTTGTAGCTCTGCCACCTGAAGCAGACCCACTTTCTCAGGGTTTGATGCTCTGCTGCTTGAAGATGCTTTAACTCTCCGGACTTAGAAATAACTCCTAGAGCAGAGCCCCAACAAGAAGGCGTCTAATCTAATGTATTCCATTTCCATATTTTGTGCTGCAAGCAGCAATTTGTGGTTCGGCAGCAGCGGCTGAGCAGGGACGAGCATTATCGCAGGAATTCCTTCCCTCTCATGCCTGAGTATGTGACAAAGTCTCGGTCGTGGCATTGTCTCTCTGCTCTCGGGCTGTCAAATTTAACTTTGCTTTCTCTCCTCCTGCCTTTGCCCCGTGTCCCCCGCCCTCCCCCTCCCGCCGCCCACGGTCCCCGTGACTGAGAATGGCTGCTGGTGCCACGTCCCAAGTGCTGGGAGATCAGGACGCAGAGCTGGGGGGTGGCACAGGGGCCGTGAACAGCAGCACCCCCGTGTCATGGGCTACGAGCGGCCAGCGGGGGGCTCAGCACAGACCGCTGCGAGCTGGAGTTCCACGGGGCGAGGAACCTGCGTGGGGGCACCTGGGACCGCGTCCTGCGAGGGGCTCAGCCACAGAAGGGGCTGCGATGAGCCGGGGGGTTGTTGCAGAGAACCAGCCCGGCAGCCGCTTGGTGAGGGGCTGCGGGGCTTAGCCATCCCTGGGGGGTCCCGGGACCTTCCCCCACCGGGACAGGGTGAACTCCCAAAGTGTCCCCGTTTCCCTGCTCCCGGAGAGGAACCGCGGCAGGAGGAGCCGAGGAGCCAAGGCTGAACCTGCCCGGGGGACGGGGGCCCCCCGCCAGCACCCGGTTTGCGGTCAGGAATCGCTCTGTCCCCGTCCGCATTCAACACTGCCCGAGGAGCTGAACAACCTCCGCGGCAAGGACCGCCGCGTACAGCCGCTCTCTCGGTGCCACCGGGAGCTGTGTCACTTGGCGGGCGGGGGACAGGGACAGGCACAGGGACAGGGACGGCACCGCCACCGGTGAGGGTTCCCCGTGTGTGCAGGGGACCGAAGGCAGAGTGGGGCGGCGGTACTGCTCGGTGTGTGGCACTGGTGAGCCCGCTTTCGCGTGGAACAGCCTCCGGTAGCTGAGAAGAGACATTGAAATATTGGAGAGGAGTCGGGAGAGACGGAGGGATGGCGGGGGGCGCGGGGAGCCCCGGAGTGAGCCGGGCGGGTGTCCGGCCTCCCGAAGGGAAGGTTAAGGACATCTTGATCAGCCCGTAAAGCTCTCCCAGGGAAGAAATTCTGGGGCTCGGCTGAGCTTTCATCCAGTAAATGCAGACACGGCAGGATCCAGCGGCTGAGTCCGCACCAGCAGGAGCTGGAGCTGGAATGCGGTGCCATTTTCACCGCGTCAGAAAAAAAACATCCAGGTGGGAGGGCAGAACCCGGTTTGCCTGGCATGGCTGGGAGAGAATTCCTGGATCCAGCCCCAGGTTGCTGCGGCAAAAGTCAAACAGAGAGGGGGGTGATCCAGTGCCTGTGGGACAGGGGCGGGCGGTGGGTGGTTATAGTGGCCCCCCAGTCTTAAGCACCTTTATTTTATGCACCTCATGGTTCGCTGTGCCCTGCTGGGTTTGTGCCTTTATCAGTGGCTTTTATAAGCTGAATCCCTTCTCTCCAGGGCGCTGCCCGCACACCACCACACACGGGCACCTCGGGGGCGGGGAGGCGGCTGCGGCGTGGGGCTTCCCCTTCCCCGAGTGTCAGATGGCAGCTGCGGGGAAGAGAAGCCGAGGTGGGACCCCCACCCCGCCTGGGGCCCCGCAGCGCTCTTTGTTGCTGGACTGCGCAGAGGGGTCAGCGGAGACAGGGAGAAGGAGATGGGGAAACAGAGATGGTGGGGGCCCGGAGGCTAGGTAGGGAGGAGGGAGATTCTCCCGGGAGAAGCTGGAACGGAGCAGGGCAGAAACCAGGGATCCGCCCCGAGTCGGTGCAGCACCGGGGGCTTCGCAAATCCCGGCGTCGAGGGGAGCCGCAGCGAGAAGCCGGGGTGCTGGAGGGGGCCACCAGGGTGGCTGCTGGCGGCGTCCGCCGGCGTCC
>VZTI01001238.1:6766-17376 GCA_013397865.1 Struthidea cinerea | reverse complement strand
GGCCGGCTGGATTTCCCCCGGCAGTGTCATTCCTCCCCGGATGATTAATAGCTCTGGAGAACAAAGCGGCCATAAATCTCCAGGCAGGTAATGGGTGTCTTGCCCTCAGCTCTACCCCGGGCTCCAGCACCTCCTTTCCCACTGGGGCCCCCCCGGTGTAGCCTCCCAGACCCTCCCATCCCTCCAGCTGCCCTTCCAAAGCCTGGATGCAGGAGATGCTCCGCTGGATGCATCCTCTCCTGGGTACTGGTGCCAGGCAGGGCACGCTGGGGACCTACCGAGGGTCTCGGGGTGGGCACACAGCAGGGATTCCCCATCTCCTGCCGTCCCCTGATGCCCATCGTGGCGTTCCTGCCCCTTTGCCTCCCAGCAGGAAGCAGGGTCGCGAGGCAGCAGCAGCAGCGCCGGCCGCGAGCGCCTCATCTCGGAGCCCCCCCTGACGCAGGAGAAAGCGGGGGGTCCCGCTGTGCCCTCCCACCTGCTGGGGACACCCTACTCCTTCGGGCTGCCCCCCAGCTCCGTGGTCCAGGACTCCCGCTTCCCGCCCCTCAAGTGAGTCTGCTCGGAATGGACGGGGTTGGGGTGGGGGTTGCAGGATGTGGCTGTGCCCTGCGAGCTCTGCTCCCGCCTGGGGGAGGTGACATCTCTGCGGGGCCACAGCGAGGGACGGTGACCATCTCCTTGCCCCCCAGCCTGCAGCGGCCGGTGCACCACGTGGTGCCTCCCAGCGCGGTGACCGAGGATTACCTGCGGAGCTTCCGTCCCTACCACACGGCCGAGGATCTCCGCATGTCCTCCCTGCCGCCCCTCGGCCTCGACCCGGCCACCGCCGCCGCCTACTACCACCCCAGCTACCTGACACATCACCCCTTCCCTCATCCTGCCTTCAGGTGGGCACCGCCGAGCCTTGGGATCCTTGGGAGTTGCTGCTGGATGAGCTTTGGGGTCTGGGGAGGTGGGAGCGTGATCCGCTGAGGGCGTTTTGGGGCTCTCCGTCCCTTTCTCCCAGTAGAAGGCAGCCCCCATCCGGCTCCTGGGAGGGGAACTGGGGGGTTCCTTGCCCGTCTGAGCATCCCTGTTCCCCCAGGATGGATGAGTCGTACTGCCTGTCGGCGCTGCGGTCCCCCTTCTACCCGCTGCCAGCGCCGGGCTCGCTGCCCCCCCTGCACCCCTCGGCCATGCACCTGCACCTCTCGGGGGTCCGGTACCCCCCCGAGCTCTCCCACTCCTCCCTCTCCGCCCTGCAGTCCGAGCGCATCTCCAGCCTCGCCGCCGAGAGGTACGGAAGGACCGATGGATGGTGGGGGGGATGGGTGGGGCGCTCCAGGGGATGCTGGCAGAGGACCAGGGGTGGTGTTGGGGTGCTCCAGGGGTGCTGACAGGTGAGCAGGGAGTGTTCCAGAGGATGCTGACAGGTGCCCAGGAATTGTTCGGGGGTGCTCAGGAGGTTCAGGGGCGTTCCGGGGGATGATGAGAGGCATCCAGGGTTGATTTTAGGGGTACTCCAAGGGGGATGATTGGGGTTGGTGCTTTTCTTTTTGGCTTTTCTCTCTGCAGGCTGCAAATGGACGAGGAGCTGCGGCAGAGGGAGCGGGAGCGCGAGCGGGAGCGGGAGAAGGAGCGGGAGCGAGAAGCCGACCGGGAGCGGGAGAAGGAGCGGGAGCGGGAGCGGGAGCGCGAGAAGGAGCTGGAGCGGGAGCGGGAGAAGGAGCGGGAACGGGAGCTGGAGAGGCAGCGGGAGCGTGCCCGGGAGAAGGAGCTGAGCATGGTGAAAGCCATGGAGGGGCCCTTCCTGCCCGTGGCGGAGCTGCACGGGCTGCGGGGGCACCCGGCCGAGGAGCGGGGCAAGCCGGTGGAGCCGCTGGCACCCGGCAGAGCAGGTAACGCCCGCCTTCCACAGCTTGCCTGGGTCCCCTGTCCCCTCCAGATGGCAAAGCCGAGGGGGTCGGTGGCCCTGGGAGGTGGCTGGGGACGGGGACGGGCTGTCCCGGCTGCCAGCTCGCTGTGCCAGGAGCCCAGCTGCGGCGGCTCAGAGCGGCGGCGCGGTGCCGGTGCCATCTGACTCGGGCCGGGGTGGCACCGTGCCCGGTGCGCGCCGGGCAGCTGGGCTGGCAGCGAGTGGGCAGCCCCCGTGCTGAGCTCTGAGCAGGGGCTGCCCCAGGGATGCTCACCCCAAAAAACAACCTCCCCTCTTCCACACCCTGACTCTCTGTCACCCCTTTCCCAACGCAGACAAGCTCAAGGACTCGGTGCTGCCCACGCCGAAGCCCATCCAGCACCCTCTGCACCCGCCACCGGGCTCCCACCACCCCGTGCCCAGCCTCATCCCCAACCACAGCGTGTTCCCGCTGCCCGGGAGCAGCGCGGCCACGGCGCTGCTCATCCACCGCACCAACGAGGAGGAGAAGTGGCTGGCCCGGCAGCGCCGGCTGCGCCAGGAGAAGGAGGATCGGCAATCCCAAGTCTCGGAGTTCCGGCAGCAAGTGCTGGAGCAGCACCTGGACATAGGGCGTGCCCCGAGCCAAGCTGAGCCCGAGCACCGGCCCGAGCACCCCAGGTAGGGATGGTGCCGGCCCCGCTCCAGGGACGGAGCTTTGCCCCAAAACTGAGCTGCATTTTCCCATGTCGCAGCTGTCCTTGCTGGAATATCCGTATCTGAAGCTGGAGAGGGACTTTGGACAAGAGAAAGAAGGAGTAGGACAGGGGGGATGTCTTTAAATGCAAAGAGGGCAGGGTTAGGTGGGATATTGGGAAGAAATTCTTCCCTGGGAGGGTGGGGAGGCCCTGGCACAGGGTGCCCAGAGAAGCTGTGGCTGCCCCACCCCTGGAAGTGGTCAAAGCCAGATTGGACAGGGCTTGGAGCAACGTGGTCTAGTGGGAGCTGTCCCTGCCCATGGCAGGGGGTGCAATTGGGGTGACCTTTAAGGTCCCCTCATCCCACACCGTTCCATGATGCCGTGATAGGATGATCTATGGGATTTTCCCCCCAGCCTGCGGCTGTGCCCACCCCGTTACCCAGCTCTGCCCCCCGTCAGGTATCCATCACCCCACGGCCATGCCCCTCACACATCCCGTGAGCCGAAGCTGCGGTGCCCGGCCGGTGCCAGCGGGTTCCTGCCACGTGGTGCCAGCCAGGCCGGCTGTGCTGGCAGCGCCCAGCGTTCCTGGTGCCCGACATCTGCGCGGCGGCAGGCGCCGAGCCCGGGAGGTGGCCGGGGGCCAGCGGCGAGTGGCCAGGTGCTGCCCAGCCCCCGGCACCGCTAATTGCGGCTCCCCCCTCCCGGGCAGCGGGGCCGGGCGGTGGATGGCTCCTTTGGGGGGCACCTGCACCGAGCCGGGCGGTTTGGGGGGCAGCGGAGCGCGCCCGCACCCCCGGATTGATTGACAGGGGCTTGCTCGCCCCCGTGGCTGAGCACTTAAGCGGTGCAGGCTCACCCAGCCAGCTCTGCCGCCTGCTCCCTTTGTTATTTTTGGGTATCCAGGGGATTAGCGCGGCTCATCGAGGATAATGAGCGGGTCACGGGGCGGCACAAAGGCGAGCGCCCGCCGCAGGCTCCCTTCCCCATCCGCTCCTCCCACCCCAAACCGGCGAGGAGACAGCAAGGTCACCCCGGCACACCTGCAGCCGGCGTTGTTCATCCCCATCCTTTTCCAGCATCCAGCGGGGCGGGAGAGGGGTGGATCCCGGGGGGCAGGCGGTGCTCCCCGCCGGCGGTGCCACGATGGCGGCGGCGCCGGGCTGAACCCGCTGCTCCGTGCGCGGAGCTCCGGGGCGCTGGAGCGGAAAAGTGTTAAATGCACAGCTTGGGCACATGAAATATTTATCCCGCTAACGGGCTGGCTCCGGCTCCGGCTGTCGGAGGAGGGCTGCGCCGGGGCGCTGCCCTCGCCACGGGGCCGTGCCAGGGCTGGTGGCTCTCCTGTCCCCACACGGGGGTCAAAGCTGGAGTCTCCAGCCCCGGTGCTCCTGGGGTGCAGCCACATCCCTGCCCAACCCAGCCATGCACAGCCTTAACTCTGCACCCATCCCTCAGGCTGGCGGCAGGGAGGGGACAAGTGTGGCAGCCCCAGGTGCACGAACCCCTCTGGGTGTTCCTGACAGGCGCGTTCCTCCCCAAAACCCCCCGGTGCTGGAGCGCTGCCAGCTCTCAGCCGGCACTGCCAGCTCCTCACCTCTCTGACTGCTCTCCACTCCGCGCAGGTTGGGATCGAGCCGCCACGAGCCGAGCAGCCGGGAGCCGGGGCAGCACTTTGGCGGGCCCCCGCCGCTCATCTCCCCCAAACCCCAGCACCACCCCGTCACCACGTCCCTCTGGAACCCCGTCTCGCTGATGGAGAGCCCCCCCGACCCTCCCCGGCGCCTCCCTGAGCCCCACGCCCTCCACGGCCACCCGGCGCCCTTCGAGCCCAGCCGCCAGGGCATCCCGCTGGTGAAGATGGAGAGGGTCTTCTGCCCGGAGAAGCTGGAGGAGGGGCCGAGGAAGAGGGAAGCTCTGGAGAAATACCCCCCGGGACGGGAGCCCAGCGCCCCGGAGCACGGGGCCTTCACCCACACCCCCTTCCTAGCTGAGCTGGAGAAGTCCACTCAGAGCATCCTGAGCCAGCAGAGAGCCCCGGCCACCCCGTTCCCCGAGGCCACCAAGCCCAGCTCGCCCTACCGGCCGCCCCAGCCCCGCGCCCAGGACCCCATGTACATCTACGACGAGTTCGTGCAGCAGCACCGCAGGCTGGTCAGCAAACTGGACCTGGAGGAGCGCCGGCGGCGGGAGGCCCGTGAGAAAGGTGAGGGACCGGGGATTTTCCCCCGGCACCGGGACCTGGCCGGGGGTCTCCCCGGGATGCCGACGTTCCCGCATCCGAGCGCTTCGGTAAACCCTGCGCTCCAGACGTGCCCCGTTAATAAATGATGAACTGGAGCTAATAAGAGGGTTTTAAATATTGATGGGGCTGCTGGAGTGGGGATGAGAACAGTGGCGAGGAAGAGACGGAGAGCTTGGAGGGGGCTGGAATTGCTGTCCCCACTCCTTTGGGATGGGGGCTCAGCCACAGCCTCCCCAGGCTGTGCCCCACTGACCCCCCACCACCCATCCCACTGCCATGCCAAGAGGATACACAGGGGTGGGCGATGCCCTCCGAGGCCCCACAGCTGCTGGAGGGGGGACAGGGCTCTGTTGGGTTGCACCCCCCACCCTGCTGGGCCCCACATTGGATCCCCATCACTCCTCTCTGCCATCCCACCCTGCTGCACCCCGATCCCCAGCAGGGTTCCCCTGTGTCCCAAAAGATTCCTGGGGGTCCCAGCAGGTCCCCAAGGTGTCCCCAGCCTCACGCCAGCCTCTCCCCATCACCAGGGTACTACTACGACCTGGATGACTCCTGTGATGACAGCGACGAGGAGGAGGTGCGGGCCCATCTCCGCTGCGTGGCCGAGCAGCCCCCGCTGAAGCTGGACACGTCCTCTGAGGTACTGATGGCACTCCCTGTCCCCTCCCTGTCCCCTCCCTGTCCCCTCCCTGTCCCCTGGGGGAGCAGCCCCTCCTTTACAGCAGTTCCCAGTGCCCAGAACAGCCACCATCCCCAGACATCTGCAGAGGCACTGGGGAGTGAGGATGGGGATGGAGATAGGAATGGGGATTGGAATAGGAAGGGGGGTGGGATGAGGGTGAGGATGGGGATGGGAACAGGAATGAAGATGAGGATGAGGGGAATGGGAATGAGAATGGAGATGGGGAATGGAGATGAGACTGGGGATGGGAACAGGAATGAAGATGAGGATGAGGACGGGAATGGGGATGAGAATGGGGATGAAGACGGTGATGGGGGATGACCCTGCTCTGCTCTGCCCCTGGTCGCCCCAGAAGCTGGAGTTCCTGCAGCTCTTCGGCCTCACCACGCAGCAGCAGAAGGAGGAACTGCTGAGCCAGAAGCGGCGCAAGCGCCGGCGGATGCTGCGGGAGCGGAGCCCCTCTCCGCCCACGGTGCAGAACAAGCGCCGCACGCCCTCCCCGCGCCTCCCGCTCTCCACCCGCTACAGCCCCGACGAGATGAACAACAGCCCCAACTTCGAGGAGAAGAAGCGCTTCCTCACCATCTTCAACCTCACGCACATCAGCGCCGAGAAGAGGAAAGGTAACAGCCATGGCCCGCGCACGCTGGGCTTTGGGGGTGCCGTGGGGGGGCCCTGCCTGGGGCCCTGAGCTTGCTCTGCTGAGCAGAGGCTACACTAAACCTCAGCTTCCCATGCCGCAGACAAGGAGAAGCTGGTGGAGATGCTCCAGGCCATGAAGCAGAAGACCACGCCGGCCGCCGTGGTGGTGAAGAGCTCCCCGCGGGACAGCCCCGGTGCCCCCAGCGCCGGTAAGCGCCCCGGGTCCTTCCCTGGCTCTGGGGATGGGGGGCACGGCTTTGCCTTGCGGGACGCCTTGACGGAGTCCTGGCTGTGCCCAGCTGCTCCTCCTCTTCCCAAAGAGCCGCCGGTGCCGCCGCTCCTGCTGGACCTGGACAAACCCGTGGGCATCGCCGTGTCCGTGCCAGAGGGGCCGAAGGCGGCGGAAGCCTCCAGGTTGGAGCAGCTGAGGCCGCAGGAGCCAGCGAGGCCCAAGGAGTCGGGCACGGCGCCGGAGAAGCCCCGGCTGAGCGATGGGCACCCTGGGAAGAAGGCTCTGAGCATCCTCAGCTACGTCAGGGGTCCCCTCCCCAAGGACATCCCGGTGCCGCTGTCCCACAGCATGAACGGCAAGAGCAAGCCCTGGGAGCCCTTCATTGCCGAGGAGTTTGCCCACCAGTTCCACGAGTCGGTGCTGCAGTCCACGCAGAAGGCGCTGCAGAAGCACAAAGGTGATGGGGGTTTGTTGGGAATTGGTGCTTTAAAGTCGCTTTAAGGATCACCAGCCAAGGGATCAGCAAAGCCGGGCTTAGCGTAAAACCAGCACCGCAGCGAAGTTCCTCGGCAAGGTTGGCTCTCCTGTTCCTTAGGTGGTTGAAGCACTCCGAAAAGAGCAAACAGAGATCCAAAGCCAGTAAATTAACCCCAAACAATCTCTGTGGGGGCTGGAGGAGGGGGAAACAAAGGGATAGGAAAGGGTAAGGACAAAAAGGAATAAGGGAGACCCTCGTGTTGAGTCACAAGTTCAGAACAGGCCCCTGCGCTGAACTGAGCCTGGACTTGAGCACCAAGCTGTGTTTAAAGGCCCAGCAGCACTTAACTTAGACTTAACAGCACTTAAACTTGACAGCATTTAAACTTAACTTAAACTTGATGGGTAAAGCAAACAATTTAGCAGAGGAGTCATACAGAATTTACACACAGCGGGAACTTCCTTACAGGCCTAGCTTACAAATCTGGAGTGCTTTCGAGTCCAGGAGAGTGAGATTCCCAGGATATTCGCTGTGGCATGTTCACCCTCACACACGGGCATAAAGGGTGAAAATTCCTCTGGAGTTCAGCGAGATGCTCGCTTTGGATGCCTCTGCATCTTCCTCTCGAGCGAAGTGTTGAGCTTTGAGGAGTGGGGGCATCGGCACAGGCTCTGCCGTGGTTCGGGGATCCTCCGAGTGCGGGAAATGTGAGAATTCCCTGGCTCTGAGAGGCCCCACTCAGAGGGAATTTGCTGGTCCCAGCCCGCTGTGGTCCAGGAGAGCTCCTGGGGTCTCGCCCGGGGGCTTTGTAGGGCTTTAGTCACAGGAATTTTCCACCCTGGCCCCAGTTCAGGTCAGTGACTTTCTGGGGAAGTTTGATAACAAAGTGATGATCCCACTTGGGTTCTTCAGGCCAGGAAATGAAGTTTCCAAGGCTGTTCGTTAAGAAGGAGCTCGTTAAGACAGCAGCAGTGCCGGCGATAAGCAGACAGAGTTTGTGATGAGCTCCAGAGGAGCTGAGTGCAGGTGCTGCTCAGCAAGGCCAAGGCCTGAGGAGCATTTCCCAGCTCATGCTGTGAGGGGGGGACACAGAAACACAAATCCCAGAATCCCGGAGTCACTGGGGTTGGAAAAGACTTCCAAGGTCGAGTCCAACCTGTGACCGATCCCCAGACCAGAGCCACACCCAGCCATTCCTGAACTGCTGGGGACTCCTCCCCCTCTCTGGGCAGCCCATTCCAGTGGGCATTTCAGTCAAGGAGTTCTCCCTGATGTCCAGGAAAACAAGCAGGGATGCAGGAAGCCGGCTGGATACTGGGATATCACCCCCTTGTCCCCCCACCGGGGTTTGGCACTGGCAACCTCCTTGCTGGGGCATCCCGTGAGCTCATTGCCGAAGCTAAAAATTCGGGATAACGCAGCTCCAAAGCCTCCAAACCCGTTCAGTTGAGTGATTGAGAGAAATAAAACTCCTCCAGCGCACGAGGCGCGACCAAACCCCCACAGGAGATGCCGTAACCCCCCCCCGAAACATCCATGGAGGGTGGAATCGATGCCTTGAGGGGCCGTGGGGAGCGGGCGGGGGCTGACTGTGGCTGCCCACAGGGGGGACGGCGGCGCTGACGGCCGAGCAGAACCACAAACTGGACGCCTCCATCCACTACAACATCCCCGAGCTGCAGGCGTCCAGCCGCCTGGCCGGGCCCCCGCACAACGGCACGGCCGAGGGGCCGCTCCGGCCACTGCCCCCCCTGCCCCGGGACTCCGCCTCCGAGGACGAGGAGGAGGAGGAGGAGGAGGAGGAGGAAGAGGAGGAAGATTACCCCAGGCCCAAGTGGCAAGGGATCGAGGCAATTTTTGAAGCTTACCAGGAACATATAGAAGGTAGGGGGTGCAGGGGGTCGGGCAGGGAGGGTAAAAGGCCGCTTTGTGCTTTGTTTGCCCTTGGGAGGTGTCGCTGGTTCCTGCTGGGATGGGCTGGGGAGGCACTGGGGGTTCTCCAGCACTGCAGGAGCAGCATGAAAGCAGCAGGCAGTGCTGCTGTTCTTGCAAAAATTGCTGCCTGCATGAGAATTTGGTGTTCTCAGAGCTGCCCGACGTCCTCCCAGTGGCACCTGGGGGTTCCCTGCAGGCAGCGCCAGGGTTGGGGATGCTCTGGGATGCTGGGGGCAATCCCTGCTGGCTGGGCAGAGCCTCGAGCAGGGCTGGCACCCTGCGTGGGTGGCGCAGGGAGCCGGAGGAGCCGGTGCTCAGCCGCCGTCCTTCGGATGTTGCAGAACAAAACCTGGAGCGCCAGGTGCTGCAGACGCAGTGCCGGCGGCTGGAGGCCCAGCACTACACCCTGAGCCTGACGGCCGAGCAGCTGTCACACAGCATGGCGGTGAGTGGGGACGGCACCTGTCCCCTGAGCACCCATCCCCTGGGCACCCAACCCCTGGGCACCCAACCCCTGGGCTCCCATCCCCTGAGCACCCGTCCCCTGGGCACCCATCCCCTGGGCACCCATCCCTTGAGCACCCGTCCCCTGGGCACCCAACCCTCCTGGGCACCCATCCCCTGGGATCCCATCCCCTGAGCACCCATCCCCTGAGCACCCATCCCCTGGGCACCCATCCCCTGGGCACCCGTCCCCTGGGCACCCGTCCCCTGGGCACCCAACCTTCCTGGGGTCTGACCTCGAGGCACCCCGACCCTCCCACAGCACACCTGTCTGCCTCCATTGTACCCATCCTGTGCAGTGCCCATGCCCTGCAGTGCCCAAACTCTCAGTGCCCATTCCCTGCAGTGCCCATCCCTGTAGTTCCCCATTCCTTCCCCTTATCCCATCCCCTGCCCTGCCCATTCCTTGCCTCCCATCTATTCCCCCGCTATTGCCCAGGCACCCAAATCCCTCATGAGAGCATCCAGGCGAGCTCAGTGTCCCACAAGGGATCCCATTCCTTGCAGTGCCCATTCCCTGCTGGATCCCAGACCCTGCACTGCCCATCCCTGCACTGCCCGTCCCTGCACTGCCCATCCCTGCTGGATCCCACTCCCCACACTGCCCATCCCTGCACTGCCCATCCCTGCACTGCCCACTCCCTGTAGTGCCCACTCCCCGCACTGCCCATCCTTGCAGCACCCATCCCCTGCAGCACCCCCACCCTATTCCCCCGCTGTTTCCCCGCTCCACGAGCTGTCGGGTGCCCGCTGACCGTCGCCGTTCCCTGGCTGCCCGCAGGAGCTGAGGACCCAGAAGCAGAAGATGGTGTCGGAGCGGGAGCGCCTGCAAGCCGAGCTGGATCACCTGCGGAAGTGCCTTGCCTTGCCTGCAATGCAGTGGTCTAGGGGTTATTTCAAGGGGTATCCCAGGTGACGCTCCTTGGGCCGGGCCGAACATATAGTCTAGAAATAATAATCTATTTTATTACCTTGAATATTTAATATTGTTGACTGGGAGGTTTGAACCTAAAAAAAATAAAATTAAAAAAACAAAAAAAAACCAAACAAAAAAAACCACCACCAACAACAAAAAAAAACCACCACAACGACGACGACGACAAACCATTAATAATAAAAGGAGGGAAAATAAAACAAAAACAAACGGGAAAAAAAAGAGAAATAAATGAATAAATGGAGAATGTGCCATGCATGAAGCAAACGGGAGCCGGGAGGAGCCGGGAGCCCATCCCACGGCCAGCAGAGCCCCCGGCATGTCCCCTCCTGTCCCCTCCTCCGGGGCCACGGCGCTGAAGCCCCCCCCCCCCCACCCA
>VZTI01001234.1:67288-191467 GCA_013397865.1 Struthidea cinerea | reverse complement strand
TTTTTTTTTTTTAAATTTCAAACTCATGTATCTTATAATCTCCCAAATTTAAATGCACAGAATAAGGCCTAATTTTCATGTAACAGTCAAAGTGATTAATCGTTTGATTAGGTGTACAACTTGATTAAGGAAAGATGATTCTTTTCGTTATGAACATGAATTATAAAAAGCTTTCTCCAAAGACTGAAATGCCTTTTCCAAAAATAGGTAGCCTGAATAGCATATCTGTTCTTTTGCTGGCTTTCCCCTTTTATAGTAATTGAATCAATTTTTGGGCAATGTTCTGGAAGTCAGTCTTTTCCTATTAGCAGGAAAATCTATGACAGTATCTCAGACTTCTCATTATTTAGGCATCCAACATCTTGTTCTGGGCTACATGGATGCTTCCCTTGCTTCTTACAGTATGGCAGCCTTTCAACTTCTGATTTTGTTGTTTTGAACTTTCTCAGGTTTTTTTGGGTTTAAGCATAATACCACAAAATAAGTTTGTGTGCACAATAAATAGCTATCAAAATGCAGATAACTAAAATACTAAGTATATTCTGTGTCTAAAACAGATAAAATAACTACTGTAGATAAGATAAATAATACACTTCAATAGGAAATTATCATTTTGCGAACATCTTGTCCTTTTTGAAGTGTAATCTTCTGTTAATTGTCTTTGTCAATGTACCCAGTAGCCAGAATTGGTGCTTTGTCATTCACCTGCAAAATAAAATCGAAAAAGACTGACAGCTTTTCACGTCCAGTCAGTGGCAATTAACTTAAATCTTTTGCTGACAACTACTTGGTCAAAACCACTTTTATAATACAAGTTCAGTTTGTACAAATCAAGAAAATTGTGGGTGAAGGCTTTGACTTACTAATGACAAAATTAGGCAATTTATACATCCAGTGAAGAAGCCTGAACCGCGCTGGTGTTACAGGTGACAGACATTGATATGCCACGGTCAGGATGTGACCGTGGTGAAATATGGTTTGATTACAATACAGTATGGCTGATAAGGCTGTAATTAGTGCCACCTGAATACTGACACTGTGTCAGAGCTAGCCAGGAGCAGGTTCCTCCAAGAGCATGTCTGCCTAACTCCTTGTGCCAAGCCTCAATAATCCCCTCCACTGGTTCCCCAGAGCATTGTTTTCGTGGGCACTGTAATTTCCAGCGTGAGAGCTGCACAGCCGAGGCTGCTGTGGTGGTATTTTCCTTACAGAGCCTGTTCCTCTCAGCCTGGACACTCCTGTGTGAGCAGGAAAGTGCCACGGGCAGGTGCCCTGGCTGCTGCCGTCCCCAGTGTGTCTGCTCTCAGGCAGCAATGCAAACAGAGCCTTTGGCCACTGGTGAGTTCACACTGGCCTTTAAAGGATTGGCTTCTCTGTGTTTGATGGGAGACTTCTCTGATTTTTGGAATAAAAGTTAGAATCAACTCTCGCTTCGTACAGAATGCCTTTCCCTTAGGTACGTGCCAGTTTATATGTTCTGGCTGTGGGGAGAAATACATGAAGTGAATCAAACCCACCAGCCAGTTACAGGAAAGTGGATTTTCGCACTGCCCTCCATGTCCTCACAGGTTCTTCTGTTCTTGCATAGGCAAATCTATAGTTGATAGAAATAATTCTTTAGGAGGGCACTTACTGTTTATCATTTTTGCATGATTAATCAACTATTGATACATATGACAACAATGTGCAAAATTAACTTAGTCAACTTTGCATTATTTGATTGGAAATTTATGGCTTTTTGCTTGAAATTCTGAAACAGAGCAGTAATAGCAGTGACTTTTGAAAGATCTAGGTTTGCTTTATCAGAGTCTCCTTGCTACCCTAAAGGCCCAGCTTTGTTTGCTCTTCTTTTAGTCTGTCTACAAACCTGAGCAGATCCGTGGTCTCTGTGTTCTTGATGAACCATCTGGAAACTGTGAAGTCTGGAGAACCTGGAAGCACTGGAAAAATTAATTATTTGTAATAGATAATTCTGCTAAACTTTATGCCACTGTACCGCTGATTAACAACCCTTTTAATCAGGTTGTTACTATGTAATCCAGGATTATTTATACTTAAAATAACCTGATGTTTGATGAGGCTCAGGTGATTCCCAGGAAGTGGCATCACCTGACTCACCAGAAATGTGGATCTTATTGATGCACCATCTGGGACACAGCTATTCTCAAATGCTACCAAAATAAAGACTGAAATATGTCTTTCATGTTTTCTCTCATCCACACCTATGAATGGAGTTTTTAATTCTTTGCTTTCTGTGTCCAGCTGAATGAACTGAAGTCAGATTTCCTATTTAGAGAGTATCGAACAATCCTGTTCACACTCAGGCTCTTCTTAACCAATACACAACATATTTTTTTTCCTGCCTGGATTATTTTTTATCTTCTGTAATTAAACAAAATGGTAAGTGCTTTGAGAGGATGATTAAACAGACCATTTTGGTAAATGACTTTGACCTTGCAATTTACTTTAAAATCAGGTTTTACATCCAGACCATATTCTTGTTCTATTTCACTGAGGATGTTCTCATTTTTCTGGCTGTGCATATGTTTGTTTTAAGATTTTCCAGCAGTTTGAAAGCTGTATGTAAATAGCTGCCTGTGGAGGAAAAAGAAAAAAAAAAAAAAGCAATGAATACTTTTGGGAAGGTGGATCATGGCCATAGATGCATATTGGAATAGCAGTGGCAGTTGTGTGATTCTTTCCCATAATTTTTTAAAATTTAATTTTACTATTTTTATTCCTAAATTAGAATTGCTGCTGTAGAGGTGAGGAAGAAGAAAGGTGCCCACTATACACTTTCTGCAAGCTGTCCATACTCTGAATGTTGAGCTGCTTTTCTTTATAAAGAGCTGCAATATAACTTTTAACTTTACTAATTGTATTTTGGCTTGAGTAGAATGACACACTTCCAAAATACCCCATTTCCATAACTGCACAAACAAGCTGTTTTTATAGTGCATTTCCAGTGTGATTTACCATCCCATACATCATCTGTCAACGTGGCAGTGGCAGCATTTAGTGAAGAATAGCAAAGGGTAAAAATTTTAGGCATTCCAGAATTTCTCAGTGTTACATCTGTTTTTTTTTGGGGGGTGTGTGTGTGTTTGTGTTTTGTTTTAATTTTTATTTTCCTCTTGGACTTATCACAAAACATTAGATCATTTTTTGCTGAAGGGTTTGCTTGTTTCTGTGAGCCCCAATCTCTCTTGGTGTTGACCCAGTATGTTGTATTTATTTTCCTCAGACTTGGAGAAGTATTTTCTGTGCTATTCAATAGTGGTCTAATACAGTAGGATCTGATTGATGTAGGAGGAGCTGCCTGAGATCCTAGTCCTAAAGACTGTCTTTGGTGATTTAAAGGGTACTTAAAACTTGGAACAAGTCTTAAATATGTGTTCTGGGACCTTATGCAATTGATAAGAACAAGCAGTGGTGCTTGGCAAAGCTGTAACATTATTAAACTTTGTCATTTATGCTTTTTTTTTTCAGTCCATATCTGCCCTCATCTTTGCATCCCAAAATTTGAATTTCACAGTAAAATAGATTGTCATCCTAACCAAAGACATGTGATATAGCTTTTCATTTTTTCTTTCCTTTTTGTCTGTAATTGCTACTACTGCTGTATGAAAATGTTCTGTCTGTAAATCAACTGGAGCTGGAATGGAAATAGCTCCCTTTCTCTGCAGCCATTGTAATAATAAAAAAATAAATCTATAAAAAATTAATAAAATTCTTTGAACAACACTGTAATGCATGGTAACCTAAAATCTTTGAAATCATGTGGTGGGCTCTTTGTGTAGTCAAGGCCACGAGGAAGACTTTAAAATAATGCCAAAAGGAGCATTGTATCCTCATGAAGACTTTTCTTCTGGAATTTATATATTTAAAATACGCTTTTTGACATAGGGTTTTTTTTTGTTAATGTAGTCTTTATTAGGCTGACAGCCTATTTTACCTTAAAATCTGTACTGTAGGTTAATACTTTACACGCAGCAAGTGTAAAGAGAATTAATTACCTGTTTGTGAGTGCACGCAGGCTGAGGAGGAGTTTGGTGAATTACCATGTGCAGAGCACTCAGCAGGGCTTGCAAGCAGCCAAGGGGTGATTTCCACAAGTATTTTTACCTTGTACTTGTTCTCAGTTAATCGCTGCAGAGCCAGGAGGGTTTGAGGGGCTCCACTGAGGAACGACTTCCAAAGCCATGTACAGTGCTCTCCTTATCTCCTGCTGTTGGGAGCACTGTCAGTATGGAGTAAAACTTACACTTCCTAAGGAGCTTTTTGGTTAAGGAGCTTAAAGCAGAGGCTTTCTGACTCTTCAGCAGTGCACAGGAATGCTGGTGTTGCTGCCACTTGCAAACAAAATGACAAATGTCCTGGAAGTAGGTTTCATTTGGGTGCTGCAGGACTTGTCCTCTGCCCTGTCTGCATTTTTATGCATTTGTAAAACTGACTGGAATGTTAAAGAGAGGAGAAGTCTTCATTTGAATGAACAAGTGTCCATTTTAATTCACCCTTTATTTTTTGGAGAGCGTTAGTGGCAATTAAGGATGCTCCAGCCAACTAAATTAAATCATCTGGCTGGAACTTCAGAGACAATTACCATCAGTGTTCATTATTTTTCAAACTTCCTTCATCAGTTTCTTAAAATATAATTTAGTTATTTATTTTCCTGAGGGGCTCTGATTTCTTCAGTGAGTAAACATATTGTGGAAGCCTTTTGAATAAATAGATTAATATTTTAAACTCCATGGCTGCTTTTCGTGTTACTTGCTGACCACTTCAGTCAAAATGAATGAGAATTGCTTCCTGAGCCTAGAAATCTAAAGTGTCTTTTTGTATCCAGTTTTTGGTAACATTTTGTTCTACAGCTAAATTATATTTTAAGTTCTTGTTCTAATTAGCATAGTCTGATTTTAAGAATGTTGAACCATTAGAAATTCTCCAACAGCTTAAAAGATTATGTAGTGTATAAGCCAGCTGGCAAACACTAAAAATGCAGTATCTGTTCTGATGGTCTTGGAAGCAGCAGAGTCCCTCTCTTGTATTTGGGTGCAGTTTTAGGATTCTGATTCCTCCACAATAAAATGCACAAGCCATTTTAATTGAAACATTTTTTAAATTTGGAAATATTTTTAGTTTTCCATCTTGGCATTTTGAACATTTGAGATGTGGAAAACTTTCAGCAGTTGGGCTGTATTCTCCTTGTTTGGCTGGTTGTTTTGTTTTGTTTTTCCCTGAAGATACCTCTGCATGCCCTACACAGAATTGACTGGTGTGCTGTTGTCTATTCAGGTTTTTCCTGTTAGATAAACCTGGCAGAGCCGGCGTGAATGAGACACTTGAATTTGTGAATGAAAGGATATTATCACAAAACGCAAGCCAAGCTGGGTAGCCCTGTTCAGCTCAGTGTAGGCACTTGGCAGGTAGATTTTGCTCAGTGGTTCCTATTGTTAAGGTTTTGTTCATGGCCCCAGATTCTTATCCACAAAGTAATTCCTCTGAAATCATAACTATTGCTAGTCCTGAGTGTTTCCTCATTGTGAGAAGAGGTAAATTCTCAGTTCAATCCACTGCAAGAATAAAACCTTTGCTTATTTATGTGGGAGGGCTGGCAGTGTTGACTGTGTATTTATTTTATCCACTTGAATTCCTCTGTAACTTATATGTGTGAGTCTGATTATTTGTCAGTTGTGATCCAGGCAGGTCATGAGCTGCTTTTGTCTTACAGTCATGCACAATCAATAATGGAGCGAGGAGCTCCTGACAAATATTAAATGAATTTTGGCATCTTTCTGTTGGCAAATTGCTTGTGAACAGATGGCAGAACTTTAAGGTTTAGTCAAACATCAAAGTTTTTCCTGTTCTGCCACCTGAAACAATCAGATCTGAAGCCAGTTGAGTAAGTGTAAATTTACTGCCAATGTGTGGTGGAATAATTTATGCTCTTCAGTCTTGTAGATGACTTGAATGCATAAACACCAACTTTTCAGCAAAGGAGGATTTTCTGAGAGTTCTCTAGCAGTGTGGCTGTTGTGTTGGTTAGTTCAACCTGTGGTTTCATGAACTTTGGTTCCATAGTTATAGTCTGATCTAACTCCCACTGCACTAAAAAGTCATTATCTTTAAAGAAAAATGCATTTTTTGTGTTCTCTAGTGTGTTTACTATCTCTGTGATGACACACCCCAAATCTCTGAGGTGGGTTTCACAGGCCGAGTGTGATGGAGGAGTAAAGCACCCTGTGCCCTGGAAGTCCTGTCATAAGCTGAGATCTATGTTTTAAGTGGCAAAATATTTCTTAGAGTGAAATATACATCAAGTAGATAAAATAATTTTTATATATATACATAGGCGTGTTTTATGAATAGGATGAAAACAACAAAGGTATTTATGTAAAGTTAAATAAACATTTTACCCTGGTTCTTCTGTAAATAATAGCATTTTAACTCTATTCTTTATCAGTGTATTTTGAGGGCTTCATTTCAGCCCTTCATTTCCTGATGTACAGTCCAAATGGTGCTCAGGGATACAAAGGATGCAGATGGAGATCCACCACTACGTGATATTTTGATGAGAATTTTTGCTGTTTTGATGAGACTATTGAATGAGAAGAGAAACATTTCAGGTTGACAAGCAAACAAAACATTGGCAGGGTGGTGTATTGCATTTGAGGGTGTTATGGGGAAATGGTCATCAGGAACCTGGGTTCTGCCTGAGCTCTTTCACTCACAATTTTGTCCAAGAGAACATCCAGAAAAACTCTTCGTGAGAAGATTTTAATTGCTAAGTATCTTTGTGTGTTTTTTAGTATGTGTGATTTTTGTTTGATTTTTTTTGTTTAATTAGTCAAGAGAGTAGGAAACTTCCAAGAAATATATTATTGTATAGTTAGGAGAGGAATTGAATTTAGAACCAACCAGCTTTTTGTACATTTTTGCATTTACGTGGGCCTTTATCCAGGATCATTGTCGCCATTGCTGATTTATCATTGAGTATGGAGTAATTGCAAACTAAATGTAGTCACTGAGGCAAAAGTAATGCATATGACAGGTGGATTTAGATGAGACAAGACTTAAAACTCGAGGCTGCCTTGGAAAACTAAGACACTGTTTCATTGCTGAGGAGAAAACCAACATGGAGATGTCAAGAGAGAATTACACAAAGCAGCTAATGATGTGCATTTCCATTCTCTCCTGTTCTTCTGTGGACTTTGAAGAATCTCAGTCTTTTAAAATTCTAAGGTACATCTCTGACTGTGCATGATAAATTTGTGATTATCTAATCCAATTTATATGGTAAGAGGGTAATTTCTTTATCTTCTGCATTACAATTCGTGTCCATGATTTGGTAATTCCCCATGTAGGACAGGTTCTTTTATAGGGTGCTTAAATCTGATTCTAATTTAACATAAAATCTAAAAGAATAGGGAAGATTATAAAATAATGCTTGATCACTTGCAATAACCACATGAATTGTTTTAAAGGAAATGGTAAACAAATTGTTTTCTGCAACACCATAATGTAATGAACATATGATATTGAACTAATGAAAAATTGTAATTTATCAAGCCTTGATGACTGTTCCAGGTGACCTGCCCCGTGCATAGGAAGGTTGTGAGAGAGTGGTGAGTTGTGTGTTCTGCAACACCCAGGAACAGACCTGGTATCTTGTTTTTACAAGGAACATTATGAAATAAGGACAGGGCATTGGGAAGCTGAGAAAATGGAAACATATCCTGTCTGTGTGGATCATCTGAAGATGGGGACTTTGGGTTTGGAGAGAGAAAGAGGCAATAAGGAGGAATAAGGTGAGGTGAATGTGGGGCCTGTGTTGACAAGATAAAGTGTTTGGAGAGGAGGTTGTGGAAGTGGTCTCACAGAATTGAAGCTGGGTGTTTTGGGGTTTTTTGGGGATTTTGTTTTGGTATGTGGGATGTTGGGGTTTTTTTGCTTGGTTTTTTGTGTTTTGTTGTTGTTTTTTAATCAGCTATTCTCAGGGCAATTCAGAGCCCCGTGTTCAAGCCTTGCTTGGAGTGTGACTCTCTCTCAAGTCACAAGTACAGCCAGAAGCCGGTGTGTTTCCAGACTGGTGTTTGGAGCCTCTGCTGCCCACACCAGCACTGTTTCTCTCTCTAGCACTGCTCATTTTCCTTACCAGGGCATGTTATTTCAGCTGTCAGCTCTAGCGTTCCCCTTGCCTCGTCTCTCTTCAGTTGTGCCACTGGTAGATTGCACAAGATTCACGTACAGGTTCTATACAGTAGGATAAGCGATCTTCAGGGAATAAAGTGATAAGACTGCTCTGTGTTTCTATGAACTCTAGAGGTGATAAGCATGGTCATAACCAAGTACATGTGCCTGGTATATCTTGTGTGCCGGGAGTTTCATAAAGCTCCCATTACGTGGGTTTTAAAAATAGTTACATAAAATAAATGAAGCCACAGAGCAAAAGTGGAGAAAATAACACTATTCAGTTCTTAACACAAATTCAGAGTCCACATTGAAAACTGCAATCATTTCCTGAATCTGGCTCTTAAAAACCACAAGGACTTTCAAAGCAGGCACTGCTCTTCCTGCTGTGATTCTGACCTATGGAGGAAGAAAGAGTCATCCTAGCATTTAATTTTTTTTGCAAGATCATGCTTTCAAGTGTTTAAAAGCTCTTCTGAAAGAATGGTGGGGTAGGAAGGCAGCTGGACTTTAATAATGTTGTAGATGTCTCTGCACCTATAACCAGAACATTTTCCCTGTCCTGCTTTAGCTCCTCATGCTGTTTGACTTTTCAGCTGTGTGCAGCCAGTTATGTGCTTAGTAATTTGTTTCTTAAAATATCCTCAGTGTAGTGGCAAAGCGAATTTGCTCCTCTGTAACCTAAACATGTTCAGCACACGCTTCTTTGCTGCCTTCTCTTTCTAGGTGTGTGCCAAAGGTGACTGAGAAATGGGAAGTTTTTCAGAAATTTTGATGTTTTCCAGTGTGCCGGTTTGGACAAATTTGGAGGAAAATATCCTCTGATAGAAGACAGGTTACAACCACCCCTCCCCTACCAGGTTCAGGAAAAAATAAATTTTCCTCAGAGGAAAGTGAAAGAGATAAAAACTATTTATTTAACAAACACCCAGGAAAAGAATAATAATGCTGAGTAATAAAACCTCTTGCTGTGGAGAGAAACCTGGGGAGATTTCAGAGTCCTTCTGTAGGTGTGGTCTCTCTCCCCCTCCTCGGAGCTGGGTCGGCATGGGCCCACCTCTGGGCCTCGGTGGAAAATTCTCCCGATGTGTTCTGATGTTGAAGCAGTCCAGAAGAGAAGGAGGGAAAATCCAAAGTGCCAGGAAAACAAAGTTCAACTCTCCGTCTCCCTCCGGAGAAAAGGAGCCGAAAGCTGGCTGAAAAGCAAGAAGGGTGCTTCCTCTGCTCTTGCTGCCACAGCAGAAGCCGAGGAGTGTGTCTGTGTCCTTGAACAACTGTTTTGAAAAGTTCTCTCTGTTTTTTTTTTTCCTCTCCCGCCTCTCAGGCTCAGTTTGAAGGCACAAAAAGGCGCAGGATTGATTTCTGGGCATAGAGCAGCGATAGGGGATACACATCATAAAGTCACCCCAAGACATCCAGCAAGTCGCTTTATTTTAATCTATTTTAAAATCTGTTTTTACCTTACGCCCTCCCCCAATACGTTCTATCGGTAGTTTAGTTTGCCAGTGGTCTTTGGTGTTAGGGAAGAATCATGTAATATTTAAAATACGCCATCACTTCCATTTGTTTCAGGGTGCCAAGAAGCACTAAAATGCCTCCAAAATGGCCCTTTAAGCACCTTTAGTATTTAGTGAAGGAAATGTAATGGCACCCTGAAGGACATAATAGATTAGGGTTTAATAGCTCTTTTTTTTTCCTTTTTCCTAGCATTTGTTGATCTAAAAGTTTCTATCATTGGGGATTCCTTACAGGTGTTAAGCATCTCATATTTTATTTAGGTCCCATTGCTCAAGCTTCCTTATTTTGTCTGTTTATCTCATTGCAGACTTTGCTGTTATTTATCTGAATACCTGAGGAATAAATAAATGCTTAGGAGGAGTCCAGAAAGAGTACCCTGCTCCATTTAATTCCGTCACAATTGGAAAAAAAAGCGTATGCGCTGTTCCTGTCAAATTTGTAAAGCTGTAGTTTCATTAGTTCTGTGAGTGCTGGTCTTCTGGGCTCATTTTGCCCCATCCTTTGTGCAAGCAGAGGCATTTCCTTGGGGAGCCAGGTTAAATACGTATTTCTGATAGACATATTTCAGTTTGGTTTTCAGATCTAATTCATATGTGGGACGTGCTTGTTCAGATACGAGGGGTTGAAGCAAGGCTGAACAGTTTAAGGAGGGGGCAGCAGGAAAAAGGCTGTAATTAAAGTTAAAGGCTACTTCCAAATTCAGATTGGCTTATGCAGTGTAAGGTGTTTGACTTCCAAAATCATTGTCTTGACCAGAGGACCTGGAAAGAGCCAGGTCTGTCCTGTAGCTACAATGATGCTTGATAAAAGAGTAGAATGAAAAACATTTAAGTGAGAAGAAAATTAAGAAAACAGAGTACTTTGTAAACAGCTCTAAATGGATTCCTTGTTTATTGATACTGGACATGAGTTCCTCCTTCCTCAATTTTTTCTGCTGTGGTAAGAAAACTGAGGTTTCTTGCACTACCAAAGCAATGCTTACATATACCGACTTGAAATCTAATCTGTGTGTTTTTTGTAAAACAGCACTGAAAAGTCTTACTGCATAGAACAGAAAGCTAGACTTTGAATTATACCTAAACACTTAGATTTCCCTGTGCATCAATATATTTTAACTTCCCTTGTTGTATAATCTACTTTATAAATTATTTGCCTTATTAAAGTATGCAGATTTATATGAGTTTATTGGCTTGTTGTACCTGCGTTTGCTCATAAACAACAGTAAGCACACTGATTTACAAGTGCCATTGATAACTTATCAAGTACAAATGCAGATGTGTTTTTGTGGGACCTGTTAGGATGGAAGCAGGGAAATAGTTTGTTTGAATACATTAGTACAGTGCTATCAAATCCGTGCTGTGGTCGTGGGGTTTTTTGCTGCTTATGTCTTTTTTTTTTTCTCTTTTTCTTTATGTGCCACATGTAACCTCTGGTTGTTTAGGATGAGCTAGAAATGCATAAGCATAATGTCTTGATGACTTTATGATATGTATCCCCTATCGCTGCTCTATGCCCAGAAATCAATCCTGTGCCTTTTTGTGCCTTCAAACTGAGCCCGAGAGGGGGAGAGAAAAAAACCGAGCAAACTTTTCAAAACAGTTGTTCAAAGACACAGATATACACTCCTCTGCGTTCTGCTGTGGCAGCAAGAGCAGAGGAAGCACCCTTCTTGCTTTTCAGCCAGCTTTTGGCTCCTTTTCTCCGGAGGGAGACGGAGAGTTGAACTTTGTTTTCCTGGGACTTTGGTTTTTTCCTTCTTCTCTTCTGGACTGCTTCAACATCTGAACACATCGGGAGAATTTTCCACCGAGGCCCAGAGGTGGGCCCACATCGACCTAGCTCCGAGGAGGAGGAGGAGGAGGAGAGAGACCACACCTATAGAAGGACTCTGAAATCTTCCCAGGTTTCTCTCCACAGCAAGAGGTTTTATTACTCAGCATTATTATTCTTTTCCTGGGTGTTTGTTAAATAAATAGTTTTTATCTCTTTCACTTTCCTCTGAAGAAAATTTTTTTTCCTGAACCTGGTGGGGCAGGGGTGGTTGTAACCTGTCTTCTATCAGAGGATATTTTCCTCCAAATTTGTCCAAACCAGCGCACATATGTTCATAGATGATGATTACAGACAATACTTTGGCAATCAATTGTTTTGAAGCCAGACGGCCATCAAAAATCCCAGCAAACCATAACACTTACTGTTTTGCAAGATGTATTTTCTAGAAACTGAAGAAGCTGCATATATTAAAATGAAAATAATGTTGTAGATCTGCATATCTACATTTGTTTAGCTTGAGAGCAGCCGTGTGTTTCTGTGTGGAGAGTCCAGTGTGTCCCTGCTGCAGCAGATGGAGGTGTAGCTCATCACCCACCTTGGTGTGGGGCGTTCTGCAGGAAGTTGTGGTGCCCTGCTTGGTGTTCTCAGCTCGTTTAAGGTACCCAAGGGGCTCTAGAACCTCACTCAGACTGAGTTTGTACTGCTGAAAGGAGCTTTATGTAGATCTTAGGACACTGAAGTGTCACTCTTCTGATTCTGGGTACAATCAGGCTTGTGAGGTACATTCACTTCGTCAGGTAGTTGTTTCTTGATATGAAGATTTCCTCTCTCTAGTAATCAATTAAGTAACGTTGCACAGTATGATACACAGAGTATCTCAAAAAATCACTTCTTTTGAATACCAAATACATCTATTTTCTGCTTAGGTTGCCCTGAGTTTGATCCTTCTGGCCAGTATGAGTTCTGTAAGAGCAGTGTGATGCAAAGTGATGGTGCGTGTGAAATTTCAGTTTCTGACAACACTTGCCCAGTGACTCATTTCTTCTCTCTCTGTAAGTGTAGTCAAATGCTGCGATGCTCTGACCAGAGTGATGACCTGTGCATTGGGCATGTTAATTCAAGGGCACGTTTTTAATAAGAGACTTCGTTAAATCTCTTGCCATGCTGAACCCAGTTATGGCTACTATTGGCTTTTGCAAAATTCAGAATTGTTAACAACATTCAGTTTTGACTGCAGTAGGAAAAATATTTATACTTCTTGTTTACACAGCAGACAGTGTTTTAACAGATACCAAAACAGCAGCCACCTTCTGCCTCTTCCATGTCACTACTCATCTAAACATCGTGTGAAAGTAGTGTTGTTTTTTTAGAGTTTTAACTCTTCAAAAAAACCCCTGCTGGGTACTTTCCCATTACATTCTCCTCTGAGTAACTGATATACATTTATATTTTATCTTCAGTGGAAACTTTGAGGGGGTGACCTCCCCCATTGAACTCAAAGAAATAAGGATGGAAAATTTTTGGTATTGTGTGGGCTCCAAGCCCTCAAAACCTCAAAGAAACATGAAAGAAATATGATGTGTAGAGCTGAGCACCTTTACCCTCCCCAGCATAAATCTGAGGGAATGTGAGCGCTGAGGCAGCTCTTGGTACCACAGTGTTCCCAGCAGGATGATTGATGTTTTAGCATCATCCAGGTGTGTGCAGAGGGACATAAAGAAGCTACTGAAAGGGTGGCTTGGTCCTTTCAGCTTTACTGGGGGTTTTCTGGCTTATTTAAATGAAGTGATAAACCATGTTGAGCAAGTGATTTATAGCAGGTGGGAGTCCAGCGGCATGATTTTATCTAGCACTTGAGGGAAGCAGAGGGTATGGAAATAAATGTGTCAGAATTATAATGAAATGTTTTGTGCTGCTGCTGATAGATGTATAATTGCAAATGCCACCAGCATCACATTCCTACAGGAGGGAACCACGAATGAGGCTACATTTGTGAGCTTCTTGCTTTATAGAAATTTCCCAGCTTTTCTCTTCCCTCATGATCCTGCTGTTTTTCTTTGTAATTAAAGGGAATAATAAAAGGTTTTCTCTACCACAAATACAAAATAAATTAATTCAAACATAAATGTATTTTTTTCATAAAAGAGTAAAAACAGTGAAAAGACCACCAGCCTGAAATCAAGCTGTCAGCTGTGGTGAAGATGTAATTCGCTGTCTGTTATTTGTGCTGGGATTATTTGCCATGGCTGTAACCTGAGCAGTGAATTTGGGTACTAAACTTGAAAAGTTCCCCTTGCTGAATGCAGATGAGAAGTGATCCTGCCCTTTTGAACACAGTGACCCCAAAGTAACCTGTACCTGGAAGCCCAGTCCTTTGGCTCACAAATACTTGAATGATCTTGTTCCAAGGCCTTTGTCTGAACCACAGAACTACCAAAAAAACGTTTTTATTCATAGCATAGCAGAGACAGCTACAGTCAATACTCCAAGTGAAGGCAAGATTTAGGCTTTTGGGAATGTCAGTGTGTCTGTCTTTCTCTTCACTGTCCATCATCTATGCTCGAAATCAGCAGCCACCCAAATCTCCCATTTGCAAAGCTTTTTTTTGGTCTTGATTTGAATTTTCCAACATGCTGGAATGAAGGATACTCATCTGGAGTTCTGGCAAATTAAAATGCAGCCTTTTTGTAACCTAAGCTCATCCATTTCCCAAGATCCATCAGACTGTTTTAAATATCTTTTTGAGGTGCGAGTGAACAAGAAGAAACACCAGGGAGGAGCCTTTCCATGAATTTGAGTTGGGATCCTGGTAAATGAGCCAGAGCCACCTTGCCTCTGGTATTCCAATAACTGCCTGAATCTTCTGTGATCTGACTTTGCCATTGTCCTTGAAATCAAGATGTGTGATTATACACTGCAAATGTATATTTAAAATATATTTTATGTGTATATAAAACATATAATGTTTGGCCAAAATGTATGGCTTACACATTTTTTTTCATTTTGCTGAATGAGGCCTTCAGTAAAATTGGGATCTGATCAGTGCTTATGAAGATTTTGAAAGAAGTATTATTTTTGCTGTTCATAATTGCTGAAGCAGTGACTGCTTTAGGGAATGCTGGAAAAATCTTTCAATAGTTGTTAAATCCAAAACAAGAATGCAGCACACACAACCTTGATATTTAAAATGCAATTTATGCTTGGCATGGCACCTTGAGTTCTGCATGAACAGTGATTGATTGTATTTGAGATTATGGTTAATTTAAGACCTAAATTCAAGGGATGTGTATATATGGATTCTATATATCAAGTGTTTTAATGCTGTATAGCAGAGGATTTAAACTGAAGATTGAGAATTGGGCTGATCATGAGATCCTGTGCTGGAATTTCTCAGTGCTTTGAGGTGGAACAGGAAGACTGGTGCTTATCTAGTGTGGTCTTCTTTTCTGAAAAGTGTTGCCACATTGTTCTGTCTGAAAGAGAGAACAGGTGGGATAAAAAGGTGCTTTAGGTAGCAGTACATTGCTCATGATATTTATGTTTTACCTGCTGGCTTACCTTTTAGGACACATGGTTATTTTACTTCTTAAAGAGTGCTTCTAAAAGGGTGAAGGGACACCCTAAACTCTTCTCCTCCATCATCTTCCCTCTGAAGAGAAGAATTAGATCCCTGCAAACTGTGTTTTATTTTCTCCAATAATCATTTGTAGCAATACTTAGCGCTTTCAAACTATGCTTTTAAGGTGTCAGCTTTGCTGCAGCGCCTTTTGATTCACTCTCAGCTGTATTTACTGACTCCTTCAGTGCCCAAGAAATGCTGCCTTCACTATTAATTGTGTTATTGAGTATTACCTTGTACACTTACTGGTATCTTAAGCATAACATCACTATATCATACAGTCAGATAGACTTACTGTACTAATAAAAAATACATTGAAGTTGTGGTGTGCTTCAGATCCTTTAGTCACAAGAGACATTGCATTCAGAATGTGAGAATTAATATCCAGTCCCCATACCTTATTTATAACCTATGTTGTTCAAGTGTTAATACTTGTTCATTAATTTTTAATAATGTATGCACCATTGGAATTTACTTGGAAGGAGACGACATTCCCATTACCTTTCCTATAATAAAAGTATTTCTATAAATAAATACCCTACAGGTTTAATGGCTAAATGTTCTGTCTGTACTCAGCTGATCTGCTTGGTGAGTAGGAATGTGGGATAGGAATTGTTTGATTTTCTTCCTTACGTACTGAAATACTCAACCTAGCTGGATTTAATCACTCATTTTTAGCATTCATTAAAACAAGCCTGTGACAGGAATTGTGTAGCTGCTGAATTAAGGTTAGGTGAACACAGTTAGGTGCTGCTTAATGCCTGAGATCTAACCCTCTGTTAGAAAAACCTGTGTCCACCACCATGTTTGTGTGTTTAAAAGAGATAATATAAATTGTCTTCTGTAGTGATCCTCCTCAATTATTCCCTAAATGCCTTTTATACTTTTATATTTGTTCCTGTAATAGTAGAGTGATTCTTAGTTCAGTAATACGGAATTATTCAATGGACTCTGCTTCTTGGAGAAATTATATGACCCATTCCTCTAAAAACAAACAAAACCAAGTGCTTACCTTGAAACAAATTGAAGAATGCTCTTCTTTGATCCTCCAGATTTTTTGCTGGGGAATCAAGGTTGCACCCCATGGTGCTCAAACCTTAATGCTAAAAAGATTATGGGCATCAAATCACTGGGGGAAATTGAGGACATGAACTATTCTGAAAGGGAATAGACATAGAATCACAAGGAGAAAAAGGAGATAAGTGCAAAAACCACAGAAGATTGAAGGTCAGCCTGACCATGCTTTCGGAGTATGTAAAAGATATTAGTGGTGGAGATTTGAACTTTTCTGGAGATGTAAGATTTAAAGGCCATAATAGGAACATCAGTTCTTTGCTCTGCACAGAGAGCATGGAAATCCTTCTCACAGATGTGCATAATGTCATCAAGGAAGGAGAGATTTAGGCATCAGCAGCTGTGACTTTAAAGGAACCTTTTAACTTACTGTTTAAAGACACATTGGGTATGGCTTAGTCCAGGGGGATTTTTAATCAAAAAGAAGAGATCCAGGCAGATGTTGATCCCAGCAAACTGCCCAGCCTGGATCCTCTGCCCTTCCCTAACAGGATCAGCTGCTGCTGTTTTGGCTCAGTGCAGCCCTCAACATGCTCCCATGGATGTCACAGCTGGCATGAGACCCAGGCAGGCCTTTAGGATGGATTTTTGCTGTTGTTTTGAGGAAACAGTTTTGCTTTTCAGCAATGTGTTCAGCATCTTCTGATCAAAAGGCATGCTTGCTACATTTTGGGGGAGCTCCAGCCATTTTAGTTCTTGATCAAACTTGGTAATAGCCTTTAGGAGTGTTCCAGAAATGACATTTCAGTGCTGGGCTGTGGCCAACATATGAACGGAATAATTCCCATTGAATTTAATGCATTTAATCTGAAGGAACTCACAAAGAGGTGTCCACTGCCATTTCTTCTAAACAGAAGAAGCAACAAATGATTGTCACCATGGGGTTATGGTGGCCTGGAAATTTCTTCATAAGTATCAGCAGCTGTTTATGACAAACACAGACATCTGTGGTAGAATCTGCTTTACATGTGTGTACAAGTCTGCAGTGGTCGGTGGTTACATGGTCAGAAATGATCCACAGTAATTACAGACTTCTTCTAACTGAGAGAGATGGGGACTGTTGAAGTCACTAGGAGGTGATAAATGTCGTTTGGAGCTGGCATTTTTTTGTGGTCACTGGAAATAAAGATCAACTTTCAACAAGCACTTCTTTTAGTGGGCTTACTCTGCAGCTGAGAAAAGGCTATTTCATAGAAATTGCTTTGTGTCTGAAAAGCCCTACCCATCCGTTTGCAAATAAGTGAAAGGAAAAAGGGAAGATTTGATTACATGTGAAGGCTCATCCTACAGGTCTTTAATATTGCTAAACAATCTGCTTGATTAGACATAAAGATTATTAACAAATTATGAGTATTTAGTGGTTGTCTTGACAAGTTTGGTTTCAACTAAACACCTATTTTGTTAATGAATTATTGCTGTTATTCTTGAGGACTTGCCTGACCTCACTGATCATCTTGCACTAACATCTCCTTCTCCTACAGGTACATCCTACTGATGCGGGTTTTACAGCTCTGCTAAATTTGGTATTTGGACTCTGATTACTTGTTGCAGTCATTCTTAGTCTAAAGAGTTGGTTTGAGGAAATAGCATTCAAATTTCTGTTTACTTGCTGTTCTTTCTCTAGAAATTCCCCCCTAGTATTTTTCATTATAGTGACATCTACAATGGAGAGTAGTAAAGTACTAGTGCTAAGATACAATATTTATAATACATAATTATGACTTTGCTATGTCATGGAACTGCATAGAAACTTACTGAATAAAATCATCCATTGAGTTCTAAGTTCTGGACCGAAAAGCTGGATATTAGTTAAAAGACAATGGACCATATAGAAATAAAGCTTCACTGCGTAGGAAAAACTAATTTTACTATAAGAGAAATAAATTTAAATGCATTGTGTCCCTTGGATTTATTACACCTTAAAGGATAAATTATCCTTCTTATAATTTGAAAATCTTTGAATTAACTGAGGGAGAGAAAATAAATGCATAAAAGGCGACTTCTTGACAGTCTTGTCAGTGCATGCTTGGAACGGACAACAGGAGAAATTATGGTATCAGCCTAATAAATGGAACTCCTCAGGGCTCTGAAAACACGAGATGAAGATGATAACATCAGTATGCCAGAGCTGTGATATATGAATCCCCCAACCATTACAGAATAATCAATGACTGCCACATGTATGACACTTTGTATGTGTGTATAAAAATGCATAAATAAGTGTTACAATGCTCTGAGCAGCAGGGGAGAGAAGAACTGATAAATTTATTAACACTGTTTCTTGGCAAAGGAGCACAAAGGTAGATACAAGAAACTCACAGAGTTAAGAGAATTCTGTAGTCAATTTAAACTTGCATGGGTACTTTAAGTGCAAGGTCATAATATAATGAGCTTTTTACAAACATGTTCATCTTGTACTTGAGAATAGTGGGCAAGATTGTGGAAAGGAACTTAAGTTTGATGGAATTAAGAAACAAATTGGAATATACAGGGGGAAGAAAACTTGCTACTGAAGAAATGAGCAAATGTGATTCTGCTTACAGTGCCCAGATAAACTTCAAATATGCTGCCTCAGGGGACTTTGTGTGAGGATACAACACTGGTCTGGCTCTGGTTTGACACTGGACTGTTTTTGGGTTTGCATACTGTAGTATAGGCATACTGTGGGGGTTGATGTGGGAATCTTCTGTTTCACCAAGTCTCTGAGCCTTCACACAGGTTCTGCAAAGCTCACAGGTGCTTGGGGTTTTCTGTCCTCTAAAGTGTCTTGAAATAAGTTTTGGCTGACTCAGTAAAGGTGGAGAAATAAAAGTGTTTCTCTCTGACCTCTATTAATTTTTGGTTTCTGCCTTTAGGACTGAAGCTCCTGCTCATCTGCTTTGCATGACAGAGCTTCAAAAAGCTGAGGAGATACTTCCTTGTGTCCAGACAATACGGACTGAGGGTACCGTGCTGATTCATTGGGATCCAGCTCCATTGCTCCTTTCAGCAGTTTTGGCATTGGGATTCAAGAGGCTCTGGGGTCAAATCAGGACCCTCTTGCTGGGGATTCCACAGTGCTCTATGAATGGTGATGATTAGGTTATCATGTCTTTGCTCTTTGATCCCTTCTAAAAGAAAGGCCTGGCCTAGGATTTTCCTGTCTTACATAGATGAGACCACAGATATCCCATGAAAATCTGAGGGAAGAAGGGGGCATCAGGTTTGAGCCACTGCCTGTAAGCCAGTCACTGGAGACACTGGCTAGTCTTGGCTCAACAGGCTTTTCATGTTTTACTCCTGAACTTAGCAAGCTCCTTCAACATCTGCCCATCTGTGATACTTTATGAATGAATATAAGCATTGTGCTGGCTTTGGCTCCAGTTTCAAATGTTAAATGAATGAACCTGAGTGAAGATCTTGCCTGACTTGTCTCCTTTGTGTTTGATATTAGTAGAGAAAGTGAGTGTAGGACATCTGTGTCCTTTTCCAGGTCTATGGTTTTTTGTGAGGGAATGGACGTGGCAGTGGAATGCTCAGGGGATCAGCTGGTGAGGTATCAGTGATACAGGATACATCCATAATGAGATTCTGTGTTATTTTTCATTTAACAAGAGTAACAGCAGTGCATGAGATAAGATGCATTAATTTTAGCTTGTTTCTCAAGCATCTGTAGGCACACAGGAGGTTTGTGTGCAGTGTGTGGGGCCTTGCTGCCAGTTTTTGTCACTGCCATTTCCAGGTGGGCGGGGAGGGTTCTCTCACAGCCCATCTCTCGTGCCCAGGTCTTGCATTTCTGTATCACCTTCTGTTTTTAAGAAGCATAAAATGGTTACTAATTAGAAAGGATTTATTCCCAGCGGAATCAGTGCAGATACTCCTGGGGTGCTGGGATGCATCTGGTAGAAAGGGGCACTTTATCCACTGTATAAGAAAAAGAATCAAAATGCTAGGACACGAATTTCAACCTTAAACAGCAATAGTCATTGCACAGTGGCTGACAGAAAATAAACGCAAAAGCAATTATGACAGTTTGTGATAGAAGGCTTTCTCAGTCTTGTCAAGGTGAAGGATTCAATAAATAATAAAGAAAATCAAAGTAATGCTTAGGGCTTTGGGGAGGGGTGCTACTATATAGAGTACTATATCTCTGTTTTAGAATTACATCATGCACATGCTGGAGAGCATTAGTTAAGCAATTGTTCATGCTGAGGCATTCTAATGAGCGTGGTGCTTCACACTTTGCTTTCCCCAGTAAGTATTACTCTGTTATTTGTTTTTGCACTCACATATTGTGTGGTCTCTGTAAAGTCACCATCAAAAATTGATCATTGCTGAACTTGGGCCTTCAAATGCATGCAAAAAAAAAAATCTGGCAACATTTGTCTCATGGCAACGGCTCTTCAGCACAGTGAAGGATGATGCAGGGGGCTGGAGAAGAGATTTCTTTGTTTCACAATACACAGGGCACTCATGTTTCTGTGTTCCAGTCCCCCTCAGGTATATCACGTCTGACCTCTAAAAATTGTGTAGAGATTGAAGATTTCTTAAAAGTATTATTAATTAGGCTGAATCATATCACTTGTAGTGGTCTACTTGTTAAGCACTGAATTTGTGTTCATTTTCTATTTGCTGTCAGACATTGTTAGCTCTGCCCTCTCCATACTTTGCCAGTACTAAGCAGCATCCTGAAAGGCCAGTATTCAATGTTGATAGAGACATTTGTTGCTGTCTCACTTCAGTTATTCCGATCCACATGATAAAAGAATTGTTCCTACTGCTTTTATTTTACACTTGTTCCATTTCGCTATTCTCTCTTTTTAAAAAAATTCTTAACTTTACATTTTTGTTTTTAAAGTAACATTTTTCTTTTCTCATAATATTTTGTTTATCTTGCTGTTTGTGGAGATTATGCAAGTCTGTTCTGAGCATTGATGAAACAGACCTTGGGTATAATATTTTTTTTTTTAATATGTATGTTTTTTTACACAGTCTGATCCTGCTCAGCAAGGTTTTCAGTGTGCTTATCTTTCTATTCACTGTGGGGAGTGGGAAGATGCAGAGAAAAATATGCAAGGAGTGAAATGGGCTGGGAATGGAAAATAGCAATTTGAAGGGCAGCTTGGCCCCAGAACTTGGCATTTCACAGAATCACCAGGTTGGAAGAGACCTCTTAGACCATGGAGTCCAACCCATGCCCCAACACCTCAACTAAACCATGGCACCAAGTGCCACATCCAGTCTTTTTTGAAACATATCCAGGGATGGTGATTCCACCACCTCCCCGGGCAGACAATTCCAGTACTTCACCACTCTTTCTGTGAAAAACTTTTTCCTAATATCCAACCTGTATTTCCCTTGGCGCAGCTTAAGACTGTGTGCTCTTGTTCTGTCAGCTGCTGCCTGGAGAAAGAGACCAACCCTTACCTGACTACAACCACCTGTCAGGAAGTTGTTAGAGAGTGATAAGGTCACCTCTGAGTCTCCTTTTCTCCCGGCTAAACAACCCCAGCTCCCTCAATCGTTCCTTATCTGAGTGGAATTACATTTTTTTTGAGTAGCTCTGTACCAGCCACTGAAGTCCACCATGGTTATTCATCTAGAAAGGGTGGTGTGTCATTTTGAAGGTATCTGGAAAATTCACATAAATATCTAAATGCTAAATATTGTTATCTAAACATCGCTGGCTGTAGTTTGATAGCTCAATTCCCTCTGGTCAGGCAGACCTAACAATTCCTCATGGCACAGGAAGGAGGTTGGGTTTCTCTCTCCCTATGCTTGGAGGGTTCATTAAATAAACTCCAAACCACCAGTGATGGGAAATATTGCACAGTTCTGGCTGTGACTGTGCTGCAAATCCATCCCAAACTTTATAAGGGCTTCCATTGCTGCAGCATCTGAATTGTTTGTGGTGTGGTTCCTACATCAGCCCTTCCCTCCTGTCCCAAGGCTTTATCGTGGTTTTTTTAGGTGTGAACAGAGACCTAAGAGGGGGCGGTGATTTCTCACAGATTCCAAGAGCAGCTTCCGGTGTAACAAACGTCTCCCAGGCCCCCAGGCTGTGGGTAAATCCCAGAAAGCTGATTACTACTTCCCTTGAATGACCATATTTCCTGCTGCAGTGCTTGTCACCTTCTCATTCTGCAAAGTTCACGCTATAAATAACACTGTAAATGTGGAATATTTTAAAAGATGGCCTCTCTTGTTGAGCTCTATTCCCCTGAATAATCCTGACGGCTACTGAGACAAGTCAGCGCTTTCAGTTCATTTTTCTAGCATAGGTTCTTTTTTCCCCCTAGATTTTTCTTTCCTCAATATTTCTTTTTCTAAAATATTAATCATATTTGATCTTTCTGTAGCTTGTAAGTTACTTTAAAGTTAAGAGGAAAATGATGAATATTTTCATGAGTGAATGTCTTGAATTAATGTTCTTATCATTAAAAAGGGTAACAGAGGTTTAGGTTAATGTATTTATCTCTGCATGAATGTAGCCTCAGCACTTATTTTGTCTGCCAGTGTTTCTAAGTATCAATTAGAAAATATATTCAAAGTGAACTTGATTTCCAGTGACTGTGCATAATAAATTGACATATGCTAAACATAATTACATATTTAAATGCATTAAACTGCAAGAATGATTTGGGCTATTTCAGCAAAGCTCAGTGAAGAACTGTGGGAACTATCTGCAGTAATTGCTCTAGATTTAATTGTACCATTAAAGGCATGACTGTTTATATTGTAACAATAGAATCTGATTTAGGAAGAACTTGCAAAAACATGGCAAGTAATTGTAAGTTTTCTATAACCAGTATTATTTGTGTAGCAGCACAGTGCTATCCCTATTCTTGTGACAAGAGGAGAAGTTCCAGTAAGATATCATATATATTTATAAAGAACTTATTTTCTGGAGACATAACATGCTTGAGATAGAATGGATTGGATTTTTAGATCTTCACATAAGCAAAATATCCCTGGGGGCTTTTGTTAAATCATGTAGGGGAATATGGTCGCAGAAGAAAAGCTCTATCTGACTAAAGTGTTGCTGAATAATCTTTGTGTGAAATTGGTGCTTTCAAAAGGTAAAATTTAGATGAAAAAGTTTCTTTTTGTATCTTGAATTACCCAGGTGAAATGCCTAAATCACTGTCTTAGGAACACTTCTAAGATTTCTGGTTTTTTTTTTTCATGGACTGAGCTGGAAAAACTGATGTCCAGAGATGACCCAAGGCAGCAGCTGCAGTGAGGTCGGTGAGAGGCTCTTGTACATCTGGGTTGGGAGGTTATCACAGCAGAGAGAGGGATTTCAGCTCCAGGCCATGCAGCATGCAGAGAACTCCAGTGTTAGCCCTCGGAATTAGAGATACTTGAAACCCAGCCAGTGGCTGCTTGAAGTATTTCAAAATGCCCTTTTCTGTGTACATGGGTGCTTTTAATGTGCAAACAGTCTCAGGAGGTAGATGCTGCCACTTGTTTTTCTAAAATAAGCTTCCATCACTTTTTTAAGATTAGATACAAAACTGGAAAGCAAAACAAACAGAAAGACAACTTGACATAATTCTGAATTTTAGTACTATGCCATGGAGCCATCAAATAAGCAATAGGGGCTTTGTTTCTGTGTTCTTTCTTGTTTTAAAAACCTATTCAAGGTCATGGTTTGAATAGAAAAGTAATTGGATTTGAGACACCATATGTTGTGGGATGCTTATGACATCCCTAATGAATGTTATAGGGTACTACTTCCAAAAAAAATGTTGACATTAGCATTGGAATGACTGTTGACATGAAAACTTTCATTAAGAGAAGCATCTTGAAGTCAATCTCATCTGATTTTTTTTTTCTTTCTCTCTTCCACCCATCATGGTAAGATGCCCACTCCTGAGACACAAAGGGCTTTGCTTACCTTGCCAGGCTCCAGCCTGTCACAATCACTCACCAGACTTTACTGCCCTTTCACAACACCTCCTGATTCACGGTGACAAATCCTACACTATAAAAGCAACCAGATTCCATTGCTGTGTGTCTCTTGTTACTCATTTCACAGTATTTATGGTGCTGCTTGCACAGAATGTTATTCCTGTGCTCTGTTTTGTAAATCAACTACAGGTAAATTCTGTTAAAAGAAAATATATTTTTAAGGCTGCAAAGTTTGGAGAAGTTTCTTTTTTTGTGTTTGTCTCTCTCGGTGTTTTTGTCTGAGAAGCATGAAGGTGATCTCGAATTTGTTCCCTTTTTGCTCTGCAGTGTAACTTTGAAGAATCCTTTATATAAGGAACCTTAATAACAATTGTGTAGGACTGTTCTTTTCCTAAGTGTCCCAAACAAGCAAATTTCTCATTAACTTGGGAAAGTTTATCATAAAACTGCAAATAAAGAACAAATATAGGAAAAATAATTTGATACTATTATTCTGAGGTGTTAACATAAAAGAGGTAATAAAACATCAAAAAATTCCGAGTAACCATGCAAACAAACATCATAAAGAAGCAGGCTGTTATAGTCTAACAATCCAACCTCATTCCTGTTTTGAGATACTTCCTTTCTCATCCATTTTGTGTGGCTAGCAAGATCACAGTCCTTTCCAAACCACAGTGCAGCATCAAGGAGTTGTAAATAAAGCACACACAGTGCTTTATTGTTGTTTATTTAGTTGTTGCTGGTTGCAGTTTCTCCAAACTTGAACCTGGCCCCAAATTTCTTCTGTTTCCATGGTTGCTTGCACTGACTGGGAATTACAATGATCCATCAAAATGGAATATTGGAGTCTGTACTTTGGCGGAAACACTTCGAGACAAAGCTAGGGAAGGCCAGACTGGTTGGCTTGTCCCTAATCCCTGTTTGATTGGGGCAGCACGCCACACCATGCATAATCATCTTGTGCCTTTTGCTCTCTGCTGTGGTTGCTACTGAAATTCCTGTGATGAAAACAAACAGAGAGGCAGGGCAGCACAAGGCTTTCCATGTGTTCCTGGCACTCTGCCCTGGCAGCGGTAGTTGGTGTGGTCGCTGTTGCTTCCCGTGATGCGCGGGGTGGGAAGGTGGTGAATCCCAGCAGTGAATCCGCGGATTGTCTGTGAGATGGGTGTCTGGGGGCTGGCACTCAGCCTGCTGGGGACTCTCCCAGGCTGGCAGCCCCAGGCTCTGGGCTGTGCAGACCAGCCTCCAGTGAGGTGTAGCTCACACAGAAGCACAACCAACCTGAGTGACGCTGGCACGGGGGGCTAGTGGCTTCCCATAAAATGTTACCAATCCCTGCTTGGAGAACCGAGCTGGAAGTTTGCCCTTTTGCTGTTTGCATGTGCATGGGAACCCAGGCAATGCTGTAACTGCTTTATGACCCAACCTCGTTTGTCTAGTTTAGAATTTCATTTATTTTTTTTTTTAAATAGGACTAATTGCTGCTTACAGGCTGAGAGAATAGTGCTGTAAATGGTTGGTGGGAAAATACACCTCTGCCCTGCTGGGAATTCTTTTGCTGTGCATGGGAAGTACCTGGGAACAGGAGAATCTGAAAGATACACTAATAATTAAACTAAAGAGCTGTGTGAGCTGCCAGAATAAGAATGACGTGGGGAGGAAGGAGGTGGGTGGGCTCTGAGCTGAAATCCAGCACCTGGGCTGCGCATCCTCAGTGAAGCCCCACATGGCACTGAAACCCTCGTGCATTGTCGTGAAAAAAGACAGCATTGAATGATAGGTCTTTAGTAGAAATAAGCTGTGTATTAGAATATTTGGTGGATTCCACTAGGTTTAGTCTTCTTTTTGTTTGTTTGTCTGTTTTTTGTTTTATTTTGTTGGCTGTATCAGCCTTCCAAAAGGCAGAGCTGTGATATTTCAGTTGACATCGTTTAGACTACCTATGGAAACCTTACCTGGGATAACAACCATGTCCTCTGACATTTCCCATGCTGACAGGAAAGTTTGTCCCCTACGAAGACGTTCTCTCTGTAAGACAAGCAACATATAAGGAGGAGTGGAAAGAGTCAATTTCTGAAAGCTGAAACCTGGAATTATTTGACAATTCTTCATCCTTTGTATTCAGAATTATGCAGGGATTCATCAAGACTTTTAAAAGCCAAAGTCCTCTTGGTCTGTAGTCTGGGCTACATGATTTAAGATCTCAGGAGGTGATGTTTGCCTTTGATAGTTCACATGCTTCCAGGAGAAGCCACAGCTTGCAGGAGGGCAGAGTCTGAGTGATGTGGTTTGTGTCTCAGCTGCCCATCCATGTGGGAGGAACACGGGCAGCAGTTGGGTGAAATGGTTGTCAATGGAGTTCCATTTTTGCATCTTTTTCTGCAGCTTGAGGAGCACAGATACAAATAAATGTTTAATGAGCGAGGCCTCCAGTATTGTGAAACTTTGGCATGAATGTCTGAAAATGTCACTATTACTCCTATTGCTGTCAAATTTAAATTATGTCTGAAAGGAGGCAGCAAGCTGAAATCAACATGCTGCTATATTGCTGCATCATTAAGGGGAAAATTCAGGACAGAGGTAAAAGATCAATCTTTTCCCTTTGTGATTCTCCCAAATTCTGTTTTCTGCCATCGTGCTTACGACTTTGTATGTTGTCTTAACATTCCTCTGTAAGATTTTTATTGCATATTTGAATATTAATAGGCTATTTCCTCATCATGTTGACATATTCCCACCTCTTTACCATAACCTTGCAATCGCTTTCTCATCCAGCACATTAAATCTGGCACTTATCCAGGAGTCCTTTAGGGCAGCTGTGCAGGGATAAACTTCCAGGGAGTCTCACTAAAGCTCAGGTGGTGCAGCAGGACAGCAAGTGAAGCAAGCATGAGGCATTTCTGGTGATTTCTTTGCAGAATCTTTGAGGAGGGTTCACAAATCTTTGAGGAAGCACACCCAAAAGGCCCTCGAGCAACTGGGAAGGACATCCTGACTCAGCATCAGCTTCCCTTGACCAAGCCCACACATGGTCCTGGTGCATTTGAACACGTGCCATGGGTGCAAATATCTGAATGCTTCAGAAAGTGGGATGTGAGGTGTTGGCTGTCTTCTTGTGCTGGGAATACGCACCCAAGGGTGAATTTCATAGCCTCGACCTTCCTTCTGGGGCAACACCACCATTTTCCACTGTAACTTTTCTCCCCTTGAATTTACTTTTGGCTCCAGCTCTTTCTTCCCTTATGGGGTGGGAGCATCTGCCTAAATTCATAAACTGCGTCGATATTTTTGCTGTTTTTCTAATGCTTCTAAGGATTTTTTTCCCCTCTATTCAAATGCTAAGTGTTATTTTCCTGTCCTTAGAAGATTTATTATCCTGTTTCTCATTTTCTGTTCTGAGTATGTGTTTGACACATCTTTAGTTATTAGAATAGAAGCCTGACACTGTAGGAAACAAAAAATGTTTGCCTGCATTACGTTTCACATTGTAAATGGTGCTTGTTCTTTGCCATACAAACAGGTTCCTTGAATAGTTTTATGGTGTGCTGTTGAGAACTGTGCTGAGCCATTTGCCAGTAAATCAGCATCTCTTACAATAAGCTCTCCATGCTTTGTCAGCCACTGTATCTGGGGAATAAAATCTAATAAAAAGAATCCAAACATGGAGCAGTTATAGCTTATCTCCCAGAAAAACTTAAAGTGTTTTGAGTTTAGGAACCAAATATCTGCAATTTTTTGGGGTGCAGTGGTTAGTACTAAAGCTTTGAGAAGTAAAGTACAATGTACAAAACATCTACCTTTTGCTACAAATCTGGTATCTGCAATAAAATACACTGACCATTTACAGTTCTCCTTTTAGTTCCTGACTTTTGGGGAAGGTTCACCTCCTGAAAGCAGCAAAATTTTCAGCTTTGTTTTCAGACTTAGATGGAATTTTGGTAATGTTTAACCCTGAGCACCTTATAAAGTAAAATAAAAAGATGGAACATCCTTCTCCTTTAATATTAAAGAGCATGAGGAACACCCTAAATGTTGGAAGGGTTTTATTTGCCTTTTGGTCTTGGCATTCTGGGTACAATCATATCCTACTTTCCATCTTGTCTTCACCAATTAATAGATGTACCAACTTATTTTATATAGTTACTTAAATTTTTTTAATGGCTGCTGAAATGTGTTGATTCCAGCAATAGCACGTATCAAGAAACTTGCCAATTCTCATATATTCAGGGCAGCACTGTGATTCCGTGGGATAAACCTTTGCTGCATTCCTCAGAGCTGCTTTTGTAAGAGGAGGGTACTGGTGGAAGTAACAAGGAGTGAAATCGCCAGAAAATGAAAACAGGGAGAGCAAAGGCAGGGTCTGTTAGAAGCAGGAAGGATTCTGAATTATTATCCTGGGTTTTTTTCTTTGTTTTATAATAAATATCTTGAGAGATCCTACTGTTTGATATACAAAGTACTTAAAAATGATTTCCACCAGGCCCCCGGTGTCTCTGGTGCCTGACTAACTAATGTCACTGAGCAGCAATTAGTGTTGGCATTTCTTAAGGCCAGGATGTGGAACACTCAGAGCAAGCAGTGCTAGTCAAAGAAACAAGAGTTCGCTGATTTTGAAGTTGTTCTGATCTTTGCAGACCAACTTCTTTTGACTGAGTTCCTTGTCTGTGAGTGTTTGGATCAGTACAGGGAGTACAGCCTTGCACACCCTCAAGTGTCCTTGTTCCTGGTGTTGTGATCTCAGGTCTCAATTTTTCAGCGCAATTTCCATTACCCCTCTTCTTTCAGAGTATCTGCTTGATAGAAAAGTGAGAGGTTTTAAATGGTAAGAAAGGATGGTTTTTTGTTTTATAGGAGTTTGTTTTATAATAAAATATCCAAGCTTCCAGGCACATCTTTGAGGTGTTTCCTTGCTGGTTCAGCTTTCAAGGCTGGAACAGGAAGGTGGAAGGACAGATGTGTGGTATCTATAGGTAGATACCACAATGCTGAAGGCCTTTGCTTTCTGCTTTCATCCCACAGATCTCTTTTAGTTCTGATTTTCTGCATAGGAATATTTTTTATTTTTGGCTAAATCAAAGGAAAAAATGAGCTTATAAAACTTGGCTATTACATTTTTTTGACTATTACTTGAAGCAGAGGGTTTTAGAGTATTGTATGTGGGGATCCGTGAACATGCCTTTGGTGACTGGGGGGCTTCCCCGGGATGCTCTGTTCCTTGGTATGGTCTGTCCCGGTTTGAATCTCCCGGCTGGCTGCCAGCCTCTCACTCCTCCCCTGACATTCTCCCATTGGTCCCCATTCCCTAATCCCACCTTTCCCCCTGGCCCCGGATAAACGGGGGCCCTCGGGATCGGGTTTCAGGTTTGCTTTGGGAGTTCGGCTGTCAGCATGGAATAAACCATCAAGCAGGATGAAAAGCGAATCTCCTTCCTGCCTCTTTGCCACCTGACTGTGTTACCGAATATGCCCCAGGTTCTGTGGGCTTGCGGGAACCCACAGAACCGGGTAAATACGGTATTATTGTAAATTTGAATTTTCTTATGTTTTTTATCATCAGATGAGCTTGATAGTTTCGTACCTGTTTTGATAGCATGTTCTTCATTGTGAGTGGACAAATCTGAGCATTTCCTCCCATTATTAGGTTCTTAATATCTGTTGTCATCATGGCATGAATACCTGGTCCTGCCTGTGGTGTTGACTGTTCATCGAGGTCAACACCACAGGCTGCCATGTGTGCATCACCTACCAGGTACCTCCCATCTGTGCTGAGCCTCATTACAAGCAAAAAATCCCAGTCCTGATCTGAATGGCTCAGGCAGGGATGGCAATGAGGCCACATTCAGCCCTTCCTCAGAGTATTGAGTGAGTGCAGCCAGACTCTGCTGAGCACTGCGGACAAAGTGCTCACGTTGGAGGGATTACCCTGGTGTAGTGGTTTTGGTTTGAAATATGGATCACTTACTGATTTTCTTTTTGTGACATAAGCTTTAGGAGAAAACAAAGCAGGCACCAAACTTACAGAATATAAAGAAGTTTATTAACAGACCTAAAAGAAAGAGGAAAAAAAACTGCTGTGGTGTAAAACATTTCTTCCATGAAAACTCTCACAGTTCCTTCACACTGCAAGACATGGACCATCACATGAGGTTATTAATCTTTTTAAGGATGAGTTATTTTGGCCTGAACACAAAGGTTTTTTTCACCATCAGTCTCTTAAAAATCTCTCTCGCTCTGCTTTTAAATAGCCTGGCATGGGCACTCTTCACAACCTTCACAGGCCACACGTGAATTGTCCATCCCCCCATGTACTTCAAATGGATTAAAGAGACGAACAGTTTGTGATATTACAGTTCTTTACCACGGCATGCAAGAAGAATTTTAACCGGCTTGCGAGAAGCGCGGCACCGCCCTCTCTTCTCCTCTGCAGCCATCCTTAGCTTCGTCCCACGTGACTCACTTTCTCTTTCTCTCTGGCTCTGAAGCCGCCACGTTACCATTCAGGCTCCACGGTGGAGAGAGCCCCGCTCTCCCTGCGCTGCTGGCCGCACGGTATCCTCTTCAGTTCAGTGTGAAGTGTGCTGGCTGCAGACAGGAGGCTCCTCCGGCTCCCGCTGGCTCAGCGTGGAGAGGAGAGGGACCCGCCGGTCCCAAGAAGCCGCGCCGGACGGGCTCAGCTGTGGGTAGTCCATGGCTGCTGACCCTAGCTGTCTGCGGCTCAGGGATAGTTCCCCCTCCCAACGACCCAGGGTCTGTGCCGCAGCGCTGGGAGAAGGGGAGGGGGGGAGGCGCAGGGACCCCGGCGGGGCCCGGAGGCTCCGAGGCCCCCCCACCTTCCAGCAGGCGAGCTGGAAAGGAAGGCCAATTCCCGCCTTCCCGCGTGGTTTAAATATGTAAATTGAGAAAAGTGTTCTTGGTCTAAAAAGTTGTCTGTCAGTTCAGGGTCAGCCCACTACACCTGGGCAGGTGTTGTGTGGGCTCTGAACACCCAGCCTGTGCCAGCTGTTTGATCCTGGAACTTTATCTTTTTGCTTAAAGGCTTTGTGATAAGATGTGGCTTTCTCTGGCTGCTCAGAGTCTCCTGACAGAGCTCTGTGCCTAATCTGAACAACTGGGGCTGGATGTCTAAATGGCAAAACACTTAATTCTAAATTTTGTTTGGGCTTGTTTCTGCTGCAATCTACGACTAAAATAAAAACCTAAGCAATTCATGGCAAGATACGCTCACAAAATGGAGTTAGAAATGTTGACAAATGTACTTGTGGTGTCCCAGTATGATTGCTCCCTTCCTCAATTTGCAGGGCTCCTGTATTGCAGCCTAATCCAAAGTACAGCATGATTCCTTCCTAGGAATAGTCCTTTCTATCATATCTCTACCTCCCCTTAAATCCCTTCAATCAGCTTTCAGTAAAATAGAAAATAGGGTTTATTACTTATTAAAAGCTTTATAATGGAGGCCTGGCTTATCTTCCTTACCTTCTGTCACTGAAAAACTTGGACCAACAATTGCTGGATATTTGTCCAAATATAGATCGATGCATTGTGGATTTTATGCTCTCAGTAACTTTACTCTGCACCCTAAGCGAAGCTTAAAAGACCCCAGACAAGTAGGAGAAACAAGTTTATAAGTTACAGATCACTCAAATATATTGAAGGCACGTGACTTCCATTGTTTTTCAGTTTTTTATTAGCTAGGTAAACCTAAGGTGGTAATTTTGCTTTTTTCAATTACAGAATTTGACAGCGTAGTACTTGCTGTGTGACATTTCTGTGGTTGTGTTGTGGATTTTTCAGATCACTGCATGGTCTTAGAAGTAATTTGAAATGCTTAAAATGAAATAACTCGAGGATCATGTATATTACAGATACGCAAACAAGATCCTGGAAATTAAATACCTTGAGGATCAAGTAATTTATATGTGTGCTAACGGGATCGTGGGAATGAAATAACTTGGGGATCAACTATTACACTTGTGCTAAGAGGATTCTAGGTCAGGGTCGCCAACCCAAGACCCGCTGCAGACAGGGCACCTTTGTGCCGGCGCTTTTCACCAGAGCCTTCCCTGCACCTTGCACTGAGCAACTGAACTGTTGATAATTTTGGATTCCTCACAGTTTTCCATCTCCATCCTGACGGTCCCCTGAATGCCAGTCCTGGCCTGTTCGCACTTTACAAGCTGTAATCTTTCCAAACCGCACAGACTCTGGACTTGCCTGCCAGGTGCTCCTTGCACTGTTCTCTTCAGGCACAGATAAAATAACATTGTTGTCACAGTAAAGCTCCCTGGCAGTTCCCTCACACTTCTTACAGTGCCTCTTCTTCCATTTGGTGTAAACAATTCCTTGCTGCCAGAGCATTTTCTGGCTTCATCTTGCTTTCTGTGAACTTAAATGTGGTACAAAGCGAGCATTAGGGATGGGACATCATGAGGCCTGACCCCTCTCCACTCTGAAAAAAAAAAACAACCCGAAAAATCCCTCAATATTCAAGAAGGTCAAACATGCGCTGTGTGAACTTGTTAAACACATTTATTGAGTTCTTGACAGTAACCAAACACAGTGAATGACCATTATAAACAAGAAAAAAGGCATTTGCTTTTACTTGGTCAGCTCCTGCTTTATCTGTGAAGAAAAAATATCCCTTTCACCACCCAATTTACAGGATTGAATGTTTGTCCCAATAATGGCTTTAGCAAGGAAAATGGCAATTTTAAACTGAGATATGTTTCAACTGTTTTCTGCTTCTGAGCCCAGTTCCTGTTAATGATGGACCATAAAGTGGAGTTAAAGTTATACCACCTCTAAGTGCATTCCCAATTGTCATTAACTCACTTAAATGGGCTGCAAACACAGAAATGAAGTATAAAAAAAGAAAGAAAGAAGAAAAAAAAGAAAAACACAAATAATGCATCCACAAGTGGTAGAGGGTTATTATTTCAGAAAGGAAAAAAGAAATCAAAGCAACTTTACTAAATTAATTTGTTAAACACATTTATTGAGCTGTTGTAATTGTAACCAACACAATGTATGATCTGTTGTAAAACAAGAAACAGAAAATGGATCAATTCTGATTTTGCCAAATCCTACTACAGATATGTGACAGAGGGAAATATTTCAATTTCCTTTATATTCTGCAGTGATATATTTACAATACTTATCTCTCAAAGTCTGTCCCTTTTTAAATTAAATTAACAGAAAGATCATAACCTAGAAATAGGTTTCCTTTACAGTAGTCTTGTTCTGTCTTGTCGGTATCCATTAATGACAGTGAAATAATGAGAGCTTTCCAAGGATTACTTGGCACACAGAACACAACTCCACTTTGATGCTGTACCGAGCCACCTTTTTTCTTTTTTTTTTTTTTTTTCAGTTGAGGGATAGGGGGTAGCAGAGGAAGAATTTCATATGTACAAAGGCTGAAAAGTCTTTCTTTGTGACTCTAAATTAGTTCAGGAAAATTGTAATCACATTTCCTGTAATACTGATTTGGTTTTTTTGTTGTTGTTTGTTTGTTTGTTGTTTTTTTTTTTAATGACCACCGATCATATGAATGAATTTTGAGTTTTCCAGCACGGCAGCTCTTTTCCCACAGCACGTGGTGCACGTGAGCCCAGAGAGGGAGGTTGGGTGCATTGTAGATGATGTCAATTCCCAGAAGGAGCATTCCAGTGAGGATTTGGGTTCTGCCTGCTCTGTCTCACTTACTTGAGGAGCCATTCATTTACTGGAAGAGAAACAAACAAAAACCATTATGCTTTAATAAACTCCAAATATGAAACTGGTTTAACACTGTGAATCAAATTGATTTAACACTGTGTTAGGCACTTAGGCAAAATGTCTTTAAAAAGCCAGGAGGTTCAGTTTCCTCCTCTTTCTAGAAAAGAAGTCTGAATGACTGTTTCTTTGAAGTACTGCAACACAGTCATCTGCCTTGCTGCTGAAAATGTCCTTTCTTTTCCAGCCTTCAGTGCTACTCCTTCATAATGATGATATCGCCGCTGGCAGGGCACTTCAGCAGCATTATTTCAGCCAATACAGTTGTGTGCATGGGCTCAAAGAAACATGAGACACATTAGAGCTCAGTTGTGAGCCACAGCTGTGGCAGTGTAAGACTCTAACTGCAGGTGACTGAGCTGCTTCATTGTTTAATATCCACTGCTTGAGCAATTTAGGTGTTTGTTATGGTGGTGCACCTCAAAAGCGAAATTAAGTCTTATAAATTATTAATTTTGTTTGAGATCAGTTGTCATAAAGACTAGCTCATCCCCCCTTGTGGGTGAGTAAACCAGAGCAAAATGCACTTTGTTAGGTGAGAAGACTTTAAAATGAAGCTAGAAAACCTTGGGCCTGTCCTATTTACTTCTAAAAACGTATTAGATGTCCCAGGCTATTTTTTTGTCGTGCTTTTCCTGCACATTTCCTCATCTATTTCAAATGTGTGGCATTTGACTGACACAGTTATTCCCCCAGATCTGGAGTTTTATGTGTTTTTATTTGTGTGCTTTGTTATGCCCTTGGATTTCTCAAAGAAAGGAGCTAAGTGCAAGCATGGAAGGGGTTATTCTGGAGGTGGAACGTACCTCTATACTGTAGTTTCTGTGCTCTATTGTTTGGACAATCTTTTCCCTGTAAACTAAAGTTGATATTGGTTCGGATACATCGATTGTTGAGAGGCTGGACTGGTCTGAAATTGTCACTCATGCTCAGAAATATCTGTGATGGTTGATTCTGGCTTAGCAGTCGTAAAGAATGCATCTATAAACACAAAACAAGGGGTTTTTAGTACTGGTCTTTGCTGTAAGTAAACAACATACAACACTATTAAATAGATTAGTTAATAAATGGAAGTAAAACGGAATTTCAGTAAAACAGAAGTTAACTCTGACAGTTTGTAGTCAGAGGTAACTTAAAACCATTCCTTGTGTGCTCCTCTGTTTCTGAGCCCCATTTTAAACAAGAGTAACCAGTTTTGTGGGGAGCATATGAAAACAGTATTGAGGTGTCCTTGGGTGAGCAGGAAACAAATGGAATCCACAGCGCTGGATGGCAGCAGCTGGTGCAAAGCAAATGAACTTGATGAATGACAAGAGCTAATTTCCTGAATTTTGTAGCTATCACTGTAGCTTTCAGTTGAGAAGCCACAACTTTGGTTGTTGTTACTCAAGAACCAGGTAGGGGCAGGCAGGATGGGAAGGAAAACTGACAGTGATGCTGCTGAAGTCGTGAAATTAATGATGTTAAAAAGTGAGAGCCTCTTTCTGCTGACAGGTCTGTCATGATACTGTCTATGCTGTGACTGTGAGTGTTCCTACAGCAGACTCTGGCCTTCTTCTGAGATGGTTTCACAGCACAGAGGGAATTACTGAATCGTCCTGTGCATCCAGCACTGTTTGGCAGAAATGGCTGTTATAGTGACTATGCAACTTTTAATTGATTCAAGTCAACCAAAATCAGAGAGGGAAAAAGAAGTTTCAAGTTACAAACCAGAAATCCTCAATATTTTGGTTTAAAGATATAAAAAGAAAGTATCTCCCCCTTCAGTGTACAATTTAAGAGGTTAGTTTATGGCATTTAATTGGGAAATCCAGTAGATGGGTTTTATGTACTGGAAGTCTTTGACAGCTGGGGAAAACTTGAGCTGGGCATTGCTCTTTCAGTCTGAGTACACAATGTAATTAGTAAGTTTCCACAAAATTCATTTGCAGCACTAATAATGGAGGATGTAAGTAACCATTAAAGCATGACAGGGAGCAAGTATCATGAGTTTATAGCCCATAGGTAGCAGCACAGACTAGAAATATTCTAATCCTTACTTTGCACATTAATGTTCTACCTAAAAATGTTGCTTGTAGGAAAATATTCAGGTCCTGTGTTTGAAAAGTTCACAATATTCAGCATTTTTGCCTGTGCTTAGCTGTGTTGTTCTCCCAAATCACCCATTTAGAAAAGAAACAAAGTGCTTTTTCTGCCTCCAGACTAAACTGGACACAAGGAATATCACAAAAATAAAGCATCTCAGGCTTTTAAAAGTCATCTTATTTACAATAATCATACGATTTTAAATCCCAAAGTGATATTTTGGGTTGTTTTCTTGTTCCTCATTTCATTTCTCAGGCCAGATTTCTTCTGCTGCCTGCTTGGGGCAGGCAGATGGTGGTTCGAGTTTTCCTTGGGGTTCCAGTACGCAAGAGAGGAGGTTTTAGTTCATCTCACAGCTCTTCAGGCAACTCACTGAAGGAAACTCTAGAGAAGAGGGCAATTGCTGTTAAATTTGCTGTTTTCTGATGCCAGGCATTGGATTGTAAGCAAGGTGTACAGAAATGTAGTTTTTGAGACTTTTCCACTGATGTGTTTCCTCAACAGCTTCCTTTTGGATGTGAAATTGTGTTTTCTCTTGCATAATTTCTTCTGCTTCTCTCTAACAGGGGCTTCAATATGTCAATCTGATTTTTCCAAAGGTATTTGTGGTGTATATCCTGTAATTTTTTTTCTATACCAGAAAGCATCAGCTGATTTTATTTCCAGAAGGCTCCAGATACTGTATCTCTGTCACATTAATGTGCTATCAACATGTATTTATTCAGACCTAGGAATGGCCCCTGTTATCCTTAATAACCTCAGTTATATTTGTACAACACTGTTGTACTTGTTTTAGAGTCTCCAGGTAACTGTTCACTGCATCACAGAATAATGCAGTTGTGAAGAGACTGCTGGAAACCACTTCTTTCAAACCCTCATGGAAAACAGGCCCCCCCCTCAAAGTTTGTGTGTGTAGATGCTGATGGAACTCTAAACAGTTAATATTTTTATTTTGACAAAAAACCTCTTCAATGCTTTTGCAAACTGTATAAATTGCATGCAGAGCTCCCTACAGCGCAAGGGCTGAATCTAATTTTTTATGTAAAGCTATAAATATTAAGTTTAAAATATTATTTTGTACCTATCCTAGATTGAATAATTTGTAAATTGCTTTACCTGCATCCTTGTTATGTAGACAGGTTTGTTCATTATTATCCAGCTTGCTGTTTCATAGCAGGGTGGAATTGTCATTGACCCATCATATGTAATGAAACTAGATGTCTCTGGATAAAGTTCCTCAATATTAAGCCCCTGTAGTAAATATGCATCATCTGGAGAACAAAGGAGGAAAACAAATCAAGTGAAACAGTAGCATCACAAAAAAACCCAAAACAAAACAACAAAAACAAACAACCCCCCTCCCCCTTTTCATGTCTCCTAGTTCCAGAACACGGTGTTCAGTTTTACCAAAGAATGAAGTTTAACAGATGCCCGTTTCTGTATGCTCCAGCAGTTTAGACAAGAACAAGTAACACAAGTAACATCCCTGACGCTGCTGGGTGGAGCTGCACTGAGATTCACATTCACGCACTGAGAGCCGAGCACAGGCACTCACAGGGGAATTCTGAATCACATTTAGGGACTGGAGTCAAAAGCTTCTTGAAGTTGCAGTTGTTGATTGAGAGGCAGAAGCCTTTGGAGAATGCCAACTTTCCATCTTTTGGGGTGATTAACAATTTTTGCTCAACAAAGCCTCGGGAAGGCCAAGAGAGTTAAAACTTAATTGCCCTTCTGGCATGAGAGGAAGTTGCAGTTAATGTGTGATAATAAAGCTGCTCCATTAAGCCTCCTGGCCTTTCATGTGTACAGTGGGGTGGGTGCAGTGCCAGCTCCCTCAGAAAGCTAAACTCTGGGTGGAAAACTTGCTGGGAAGCAGCACCAGGGTCCCTGCCTTTATTTTAAGGTTCCCTGGAAATTAATGAGGTGTATTCCTCTCCAACAGAATTTATTTTGTGGATATGTACCAAAATATAATGAGATACGGTTATATCTTTCAAAATTTGTCAGAGTTCCTCAGTGTTTTCTGTACTGCCTGCACTATTTCCCTTGGGTAATGCTGGCCCTACAGTACTTTTGGCAGTGCTGTCAAAGCTAAAACTCAGATTTTCCTGCCAAATCTTAGGCTATAGGAGTTCATCCACTCAGGGATAAACATGTTTTATTACTGATACCCTGCTGCTTGTGTGTATCTCAGAGAAAGCTGGGGTGGTTATGAGTTGTAACAGTGTGAGATCTCTTTGAACCCTTTCACTCATATGTGGGGTCTCCGATTTGGTTCATTTGCAGAGGGAACATTAAAATGCAGGCAAGAAAAAGTGCACACTGAGGTGCGTTCCCTCTTTCAATGCTCAGCAAGAGCTGGCCTTGATTTGCAGAGAAATCCAAATGATCAAGGAAGTGTATAAGAGCTAAAAAAGAAAGGCATAATTTAACTTGAATTTAACATATTGTAGCTGAAGGACAAAACTTAGATGAGCAAAAGACTTGTCTCATACAATCTAATGGAAAAAGAAAGAAAGGCTGCAGACTATTGTCTTGGGCAACAGAAAATCAAAGAACACAGGCAGAGCAAATGTGACCTTGTTTTTTATTTTAACACAGCACAGTCAACATGGTACAGGGTTTTGGGGCAGCAATATTGGCAGCTACAGCATCAGTTAAAGTGTCAAGGTGAGAGTGTAATGTTTCTGCCTCATTGATCAGAGCCTTACTGTTATTTCATATTTTAAATGTGTTTGTTATTTTACAAAATAAAATCTTGGCAGGTCCTCTCATGTTTGTCAAAAATGAAGCCCTCTGACCTGTCCATGCAGCTTGAGCCAGGGTGATTTTCCTGCTGGATGGCTGGCTGGATCCTCAAGCAGAGGGGAAAGTGCCATTACTGTCTGGTAGGTGGTTGACTGTCACCTGCTTTAATATGCCGAGGCTTCACTCGCCCATGGCCTGTGATAGCCTCTTTCTAAACCCAAATTTTCCAGACAGAAGCATGAAAACACAGTCAAAATGCAGTTATATTTGAACAGGTAGAGATGACTGAATACATCTGTGTCCTATTCATTAAAAACATTATTTGCAGAGCACTGGTAATTTTGCTAGAATTGCACCAGAAGAGAACTGATGGATTTTTTTCATGCCAGTGCCTGTTTTCATGAGTCATCAAACACTTTTCCCTTTCCCACATGAACATCCTGTTCATTATTTATAAGCCATGGAGCATGGTGTGTTTAGCACCAAGTGGCACAGAGTCAGGCAGAAGAGATCCCTAAGGACCAGATCTGTTTTCTCACAGCCATGTTGGCTTCAGCTGGGCTAAAATGATTTAAACCAGGTAGAATTTGCCCTGAAATGTTTACTAGGAGATGGAAAGCTAACTGAAGATTAATGCAGATGAGGGATACTGATATGGGAAACTGGAGGAAAATACCACTTCAGGAAAAGTGGAACATAGGAGTGAATGAAATAAGAGTTTGTCCAAGAAAAAGCAGTACTTATTAATGCCTGTATGTGAGTTACATTCCCATGGGAAGTCAGGTGACTCCATGAGAGAAGACTACACAATAAGGATTTGGTTACCAACATTTTTCCCATGAACAGGTCTGCCCTTTCCCCACATCTTGGTAAGGGTTTCCTGCTCCGGAGCCAAAGCAGACCTGGTGGGTCAGTATTAACACCAGACTGTAGCACTTCAAAGTCTGGCTTATATTTACTGCAAGTATGTTCAAAATGCTCAAAATCACCACGTGTGATCTCTTGCCAGTGACAACCTTCTTTTCATAAACCCATGCAGCCTTTCCTAGATCCTCTGCATCATTCCTATCTACAGCCCACAATCTGTTCCTCTTGATCTGCTGGCACCTTGGGGTGATTTCCAAACTCAGGAACTGTCCTCTCTACAAATTAGATTTCATTAGATTTCACACTCATTTACGTAAAGGCCTTGACTCTGACATTTACTTAGGAAATGATGGAAATGCTTTTATCCCTAGGTTTGTAATAGATATGTGGGGTTGGCTTTCACAGCAAATTCTGTGTATGTTCTCTTTATAATAAGGCTTGTTATAGGGAATTGAGTGAAGAAAGGTACATCTCATTTTAAAGTTCATATCATGATAATCCAGAAAAGGATTTAGGTTAGATTTACAGGGTAAGGAATGTAGAGATCCTCAGTTTCTCTGCTTACCAGACAATGACAAGACCAAATTTTTATGTGGAATTTTGTGAATCTAAAAAGTTACTTTTTTTTCCTATGTTAAACAAACACTGGGTGAAAGCTCATGTAGCATAACTGTTTTGAAAGAAAACTAACTTATCCCGTCAAATGGCACACTTAATGAGAAATAATGCAGCAGTTTTTCTTTTGAGATATCCACACAGCTGACTAAAGCCTGCTTGAAAGAACCCTTGTTTCAGCTTGCTCACAGTAGATTCTTTGGGCTGCAATAACAGAATAAAGTAAGCATTTCAAATCTCCTTAAAAATTCCTTGGGGTCCACTTTATTTCACTGTAGCCATTAATATCTAAGAGTAGAAATTTCCCTTTTAATGCGTTTTGCCTGTGGAAATTTCATGCAGCAGGAGAGATAGCACTTAATGTTGTTGCTGTTCTTTAAACAAAAAACCACCTTTATTTATGTTATGAACTGTCCTGACTCTGAACCAGTGTTCCATTTATCATTCCCTCCACACTCCTCTTGAGTACACTGGGCCTGGGCATTTTGTCAGCACCATGCTGAGTATTGACTTCAGGAGTGGAGCCGTAAAGTAGAAGCTGAAAAACTCCAGCTGCTAAAGGCACACTAGAAATCCTTGCAGTGTAAGAGGTAAAATTAGTTTTCAGCAACGATGCTATAATCCATCATGCAAGACAACTGCAAAATTACTTTCAATAACACTTTCACATTTCCAATTTACACTAAAAATTCCCAGTCAATACTTGTTACTACAGTAAGTAACCCAATGCCCTGTGGAATATTGTGTGCATTGTGTGTCTACCAGGGGTTTAATTTTAACAGATAAACTTAGCAAAAACAGTGGTTACAAATTAAAGCAATTCTGTTAATCACTGCTTTTCCAGCTTGTTTTTCGTGTGTTCATCTTCATGCGAAATTTCATGTAGTAAACCCAAGTTAGGTGTGATTGGAATGGTGTTTCCTTTGTACGGAGACGAAACAAGCAATGGGAGGTTGTGGGATGCTGACAACTCCAGAGAGGAGAAGTTCCCACTGTAAATGCAGCATACAAATGAAATATTTGGTATTGGGAAGGCGTGGCCCCATGGGAGTACATCTTGCTGATCCCCAGACAGAAGCTGGGAATATGGAATTTGTGGGTGAAAGAGCTGGAAAAAGCACACATAGCCGTAACAATAATTCCCTGTTTCCAGGATGCTGCAGCAGCGTTGGTAGGCGGAAGCTCTTGCAAAACAGCATTGTTGTGTTTTTCCAAGGAATCAAGACACGCAGTTTAAAAATGGGATTGATCTGCTTCTTCCATGCAGAGAAGATGACATTTGATACTGATAGAACAATCTGGAAAAAACATTCTGAGGAGAACCCTCTGTTGCCTTCCTTTCCATAGGTATTGTAGAGAACTGAGTTTTATCATCATAGAAGCCTCTTATTTGGACCAAAGATGTAACAAGATTTGTTAACTGTCAGGTAAAATCAGAGAAACATCAGTGGGGTGAAAGGTATGTGTGTTGTAGGAGAGGACAAGGAACTATTTGTGTTACCAGTTTGCTGTGTACTTTCTGAAAGTTAAATTCTGGTATCGTTGAACTTACAAACTTCATGGCAGCTTGGAATATTTGACAAAGGAAATGAGGTTTTCAGGAGAAGAGGTTTAATTTGTTATACATATTCTTCATTACTTTCTCTAAAATATCTTAATTAAGCTCCAGTTTTCCACAAGGTCAATATACGAATGTGGAATTATTTAGGATCATCAGTTTAAGGCTTTCCAAATGTGAATATAACAAATAGACAAGCTATGTTAATGACCTCTTTCTATATCTCTTAAATGCAGCAGTTGTTGAATAGGAATGTTGTAACTTTTCTGTACAAAAAGAAAACACTGATGAATACTAAATCCAGTTAATGGTGCAGCATCTTGACGTAACTAGATCCGATATAATCCAGGCTGCTCCACATGTCCCTTTTATTGCTAACAGTAGGCAGTTTCTCCTGAGCATTCTGAGTGAATACAGTATATATATGTGTCAAATATAATTTCATTAATCTGTGGCACCTTCAGACATAAAACAGACTTTGAAATTCAAAATTCATTTGATAAAGCGATGACCTAACGAGATTTTTCACATTCTTGAGTTTATCATGTAGAGTTGCTGGCAATGCAAACCTGGAATTTCTGCCCATAATGAAGTGCCTCATATTTCAGGATCACTAAATGTGTTATTTGATACTGAAAGAATACAGCTGTTACCAGAGGAAATGAAAAGAAACTTACTCTTATATGTTATTCTCGTTATGGTGTCTCTGTTAAGCATACGATTTAGAAATGGATTTGATGATTCAGATACCTACAGAGGAGAAAATAGATAATGTCAAAATCTTCTCACAAACATTTCCTTGCCAGAACTGCAGCTCTTCCATGTGTGCACACACACCCTCACTCTCTGATACTCCTCCAACTGGGTTCTGCCTTTTTTTTCATTGTTATGGGAGAAGGAAATAATTAGTTGTTTTTCTAATGAAGCTTGATAGAAAGTTGGTAAAATAAATAAAACACAGGGATGGGAGAACAGGGTGAACAGAAATTACTGCCTGAATAAAAGCATGAGCACAGGTTTCTTCTCCAACAGCTTTGATGGTATTTGCAGGTGGTTGATATACTAGGCAGGATTTTAATTAGTATTCTATTATTTTATTTATTGATAATTTCCTTGCATCAGGCTATTTTAATTGCAAATTAAAGCTCTCTTCCTCTGGTTTATGTCTGGGTAACATATGAGGTAACACCTCATGTTCAGGTGGAATTTCCCATGTGTCAGATTCTGCCCCCTTGTTGCCTCTTTCCTGTTGCTCAGCAGCCCCGAGCAGGGCCTGGTCCATCCTCTGACACCTCCCTGCAGGTACTTCTAAATATTGACAATATTCCCTCTGTCTCCTCTTTAATTTTTCCCTTTTTCATGAATTCAAGTCAGATTGTTGGGTCATAATACAATACATTTTGGATTAAAAAAAAAAAAAATGACAGCCTAAATATCTTTCTTAAATATTAGATCTGTGTGAAAATTGTCCTTTTATATCTAATTATTCGGTATGCTCTGTGAAATGCATGCTTTAATTCTGAGGCTAGTGCTTTGTTAGGAGCTTTATGAAATGGGATTAGAGTACTAAGGGGAACTAATAGATATCTAAGGTGTGATGAGGTGAATTTCAGCATTACTCAGAAATACACACTTTTTTAGACTGATGAAACAGAGATACGTAATGGCAGAATATTAACAATATTTGTAGGGGAGAAATACATTCTTTATATAAAATTAGAGAAAAGGTTTCTCCAATGTAATTAAAGAGGTTTGAGAAAACTGTGAAATCTTGAGTTCAGTGTTAGATCACTATAAATTATAGACCTAAATATGTACCTTGAATGCAACAGGATGGAGACTAAATAAAATATTCACATGTCTTTGTAGTTCTGTGAAATGGAAGATATTAGAAGTTCTACTTTTAACGTTCTTTCAGTTTTGATAGTTTAAGATGTTTTAAATAACACTGAGAAAAACTGATTTCTCTGGCTTTGACACATCAGCATGATATGCCCTCTTTCCCAGGGCCTCAACCTACTAGAAGAGATTGGATGAATAACATTTCATGAAGAAACACAAGATCTGCAAAGCTAGTAACTTCTGTCATAGCCATTAAAGTGTTATGAGTGATGTTTATGATGGATTTTTTTCCCCCCTTCCTTATCCCTTTTAATTTCCCTTCTATTGTAAAAGCTTTGGAGCAGAGATGGTGTGCTCAGTTCAGGATGAAGCTGTCTCTGGATTCCAGATCAGAGCCTCTGGGCATTGCTGTAGCATAAGGAGGAGTCTAACTGCTACATTTACAGTTAAGGGAGACGTTTACTGTCTATATATTAGGAATCTGTAGTACTGAATACTTACTTTCATAAATATGGAAACTACCACCAACCCATTAGGACTCTTTGCAGCTTCTGTGACATTTGTGTACAGCTCATGGTTATAGTGGATCAGCTGAACCTAGAAAAGGGTGAAGGGAAGGATTACAAGTGGCAAATCATCCCATACAGTGTTTGCAAATACTCCCCACACACCCCTCAGTTTGTATTGGGATTCCATCTCTGCTTTGGGTACTTTGTAGCAGAATAATTTTTCAGGCATTTGCAGCACGTGTGATTTTAATAATTTCAGTCACCATCTGGCTCCAACTGGTACAGCACCAGCATGTCTTCTTCTGAATTGCCAGCCAGTGAATTCACCCACATCCAGTTACAGGTTGCACTGTAGGGGCTGACATATTTCCCTGTTCCAGCAGCGCTTGCCATGGGCACCAGGTAATCTGTACTCTGCAGCCTCAAGCCAAGCACAGAGGAATCAGGAGTTGAAATATTTGAGGAAACATATTGGATCTGAGTTTGGAGCTGTTAAAACCAGCACTTGCAGAATTCAGAAGATTGATAATTCATTGGCCCCAGATTCTGCAAACTTGGTAACAAAGGCTCCTACAGGTAAGCACTTCCTGTATTATTGTTAACCAGGTTCTCCTTAGCTCCTTCCTTCTGCTTTTTAGTTTTATGATTTGCTGGAACTTTTAAATTACAAAGGTACAGTTCCCTTCTCTCACTGCCTGTGTAAATATCTTACCCAGAACCTTGATATTTGATTTGTCTGGGATCGCCAGCCACCGTTACCATTTACATTGCAATTTGTAGCTTTAAAAAAAAAAAAAAGAACAAATTTAATGAACTCCGGTGGCAGTTAAGTACTTCTGAACAGATGAAAGTCTAGTCAAACTTATTTAGCCTAAAGATCTTTCTTAGTTTTCAGATGTCAATTAGAAAAGGAAGGTTCTTGTTCTGGCATTGTCAGAATTGCAGCAGCCTGATGTTCACATTTAAAAACCAGATCTGTCTTTCACGTGCTGATAATTCTAAAGGCTGTCCAGAGAAATTCCTGGACTTACACGCTGTGAATAAGATCGGTATTAATTTGGTTTGTATCTGGTAATCTTTGTAACTGCACAAATGGTCCAAGACTAAGACTGCCAGTAAAGAAATGTCACTATAATGTGCTGTCCAAGTTTATAATGAGGGAAAAAAACAACCCCTAAACCTCACTGAAACAGGGTTTAATGCCTGCATTGGTGACATTGTCTTTTGGATGAATGTGAGATCTGGTTATTCAGTAGTGAAACACCATGGTGAGGATTTTTCTGTAGGAATGATGTCCCTGCAGGATCTGCTGTGCACAATCAAATTACACAGACTAAACCTCACTTTGCCACTCAAAGACATAAGTCCACCAATCCATCTGCTGATCTGAATTATAGCAGCATCCCAAGTTATGTGTAACCTACACCATTATTATCTCAGTCCAAGAAAAGGTGAGAAATAAATGATGCATTCACACAGTTCTATTTCCCACATTCTGCCCTGACTGCAAAATGTATTCTTCTTGTAAGTAAATTACTCAGAATCTGAACTCATAAGCTTTATACAGAAGTCCCCCAAGCATTGTCCTCTCACTACCCCTCAAATCCCTTTGTGACGCTGTTTTAGTGCTTGGACATTGATGTAAAAAGGGGCAGTGGAAATTCTGAAAGAGAACATTTGCATTGGTAAGATCAGAAGATTTTTGGTGTGTGGCTTTGCTATTTACAGCCAGCAGTTCACAGACCAAAAAAATAAGGTGAGGGTCAAAAGTACTGCTATGATGTGTTAATTTCAATTACTTTTGTCCTGTCTCAGTTGGGAACTATTGGTTGTTTTTTCTACAGTCTACCCAGTTGGCATTTTTTCAAGGCAAGCAAACAAATCAAACTGCAGTGAAAAAGTAAAAATGTCAAAGGAGCCAGTGGAGTCCTCTACCAAATTCTGACAGTCAGAAAGCAGGACAAGTGAAGGTCTCATAAAGAATTAATGATGGCATTTACTCTACAGCACACAGAAGTTACAATGCTTGTTAGTCACCACTCTGTGGTACTACTGAACTTTGGTAACATCACTGTTCTGGGGACCGTGCACTCACTGAAATTTTTTGGCTTAGTCACATATTTTTCTTTTTACGTACAACTCTTCACCCTGGCAGCCAAACTAACTTGTGAATTACCAAGGAAATACGTGTTGAAATCTGCTTTAGACTAGACCTCCTTTTGTACAAAGTCCCAGAATAACAATGAATTAGATAAACTCATTTTACGTAACAAACCAAAATTCTGAGTGCAGAAGTGGGTAAAGGCAAGAGCCAAGTTCTCCTTTCACCCATGGGAACCCTGAATCAACATCAAACTCTTGTTTTGACTGATGGAACTTATGGAAATAAAACCCCTCAAGTATATACAACCACATACAGGATATTTGTCCCAAACAAAGGTCTCAATGCCTAATGAAGAGAGACTTTTTTTTCTTCTCAGACCTGCCACTTTCTCTGTGTTTGAGTTGTATCCTTCTTCCTTGCACCCAAATTAATTTTAAAGCTGTTTCCATGGTACCATCGTTAAATTCATTAGGTTTATCTTTTTTTAAAAAAAGGTTGACCATCTAAGGAGACATCATTTTCAAAGTTTCTCACATGGAACAGGCTAATTTTAAAAGATTCAAATGAACAAGGTCTTAGAATACAACAGGATAAAAAACATAATCCCCTATTAAATTCCCTCTGAGAATAATTTCTTTAAGTTGCCTGAAATACCTGTAAGCTTTTGGTCTGTATAAAATATTACTGGAGTCTTCCACAAAGGTGAAGCCACATAAGTAAAATAGGTCATATATGAAAATCTCACTTTTCAAATGATGTATTAAAAGCACATCACAACAAGAGCAGACTTACAATGCTGAAAGCACCCTTTGAGTTTAGGTTGGATTTCAGGGCTCAAAGACAATACAGAATCTTGTTCTAACCTATTGATTTACTTTGGAAGATTCCCCCTTTAAGATTAATTTGCCACAGAACAACTGATAGCTCTTTGTTTTCCTCCAGTTCTATTTTGCAGGAAAAAGAAGAGAATTAAGATTAATTACTCTCTTTTAGCTGATGAAAAACCAGAATGTGGCCTTGTTCCATCACCCAAGAATGTGCATTTGACCAGAACCAGAACTTTTTAGCCTCTCAAGACTGTCCATGTTCTGCTGCAGCCAAACATGGAGCAATAAGAAACTGAGGGAATTTAGAGTATTGCAGTACTTCACACACATTTTTCCACAGTCCTCTTGGGAATAATAGAATACCCTTTATTCTCACTTGAAGAGTTATAACTGAGTACATAAACATTTTTGATTTGTAAATGAAAAGGGAGGTAAAGCATGAAGTAAATGGCAGCAGGGAACAGCTCATCTGTAACCATAATATTTGTATTATGCTGCACTACCTGATAAACTGTTGGGATACCTCGTTGAGAGCAAGCACAAAGTATGTTTCCAGCACAGCAGGGAACAAAAGCAAATGAAATTGCTCAAGAAGACAGGTTAAATGTTTGTTTTGATTCAGCGATCCTGTAAGAAGTGTCTAAGATATCATTAAGGAAAATAATTACGCACTTTTGTTTATCCAAAGTTTAATAAAAACAGCAAAAGAAATGTAGTTTCTGCATGGTTGGTGCCCAGTGAGGAAAATAATTTTACTGAGTTAAAAGCTATTAACAACAACAGTTATTCCACTGTTAAAATATAGTTGGTCTTACAGGTCTTGTAAAACCCTTTGGAAAGAACATTAATGTCGCATCACCCAAGAGTTATTTATGGCATTAATTTTGTGGGTATGAACAGGTATGAGATCAGGGCAATTTGTGTGACTGACAAAACTATTTTTTAAATTGTCCTAAATTAAATTAAATGTACCTCCTGCTTTGTGGAAAGGCATAGCACCAGCTGTGAGAGCACAGACCAGCTCCTCAGAACCTGTGGTCCTGATCTGTCTTGTCTTCCTGGACCAATCCCTGGCAGTGATGCAGGGGATTTTTCTTATCTTTGAAGAACAAGCCCATCTTCTCATGCCCAGGGTACTCAACCATGGAATGTTAGTGTTTGACAAGGTGGTTTTACCCACATCCTGATGAATTAATCCACAGATCGACCTTTTATCCTTTATGTACAAGCTCACAGCAGTGAGGTGCTCTTGCTTTGTTTATAAATTGGTAACATGAATTGTACATGATTGTAGGTGCTAAAAAGCCAGAAGCAGAGAAATTCTTCAGCCTTTTCTCACTATTCTGTGAGCAGACTGTCTTTCCTATGTAAACTCTTTTAAACAAGGTCACAGTTCCATAAACTTCTTGCACCCGCAGGCTGTTTTGCAGGATTGTTATGGCTTCGACTTTGAAAATATTATGGAATAGGTATCTTAGGACTTGGCCAATCCTCTCAAGGGGTGGATGGCCGAGGAACCAATTACCTGTTGCCACTCAACACACTTTTTGCAATCTATCCTATATAGTAGTCAGAAAATTATTAAAGAGAAGCTTCGGCTTCCACTTGTTCATGAGCCTGGACTCTGTGTCCTTTTCTTTATGCGCCTCGGAGGTAACAGCGACTCATGATCACCTGTAATTCCAGCAGTTTACTTTGCATTTTAGCAAACTACTGCAGTTTTAAGATTAAAATCAGTTAAAAAGATTAACTTTGCTATTTTAAACCAAGGAGAAAAACTGCAAAAAACCAGTTGCTTGAAATAATTTTTTATCTCTGACTCTCTTTGATGCTCTCTTTATTAAAACTGAAGTTATTTAGGCTGTTGCTGACATGTGGTCTGTGCATTGTTTTGTGTTTTTACTGATTTTGACAGTTACTTTGTGATTTAAAAGAAATGTATATAAACAACTGGTTTAATAGAAAGGCTTGTCATCCACTCTTATAGCTATATGCCAGCAATTGTATCCTAGATAAAGAAACAATCTTAGAATTATTTTTTACTTAGAAGAATGCATGGAAGGAACTCATTTTTCTCCTGCTTCTGAGCAGACAGCTGTGCAGAGAAATGCAATAATCATGCAGTAAAGTGGAAATGCAGTTGGGTTAACTACACTTGGCTGCAGAATCTACTTTATTAGAAATAATGGCATGCTTGGAATTATCACTGAAGCTACAAATGGTGTCTAACCATTTCATTAGAGCAGTTGGTAACAAGAACTAACTTGCAACAAAGGGTGTTCAACAGTGAGCCTTACCCTCAGGTAACCCCAGGGTTCCTTGGTATCGTTAACACAGGGCATTACTTTCAGCATGTATTATGGATCCTAAAAATGAATATATAATATATATAAAAAAGGATCTGCCATAACCTGCTTTAGGGTTGAAGTAGTTATCTCTAGTTATTTCTAGATGCCATTTGGGCTGCTGACCTGGTATCTTACACTGATGAGGCTCTAACAGAGCCTTATTCCTTGTTTGTATGCAACCACTGCAGCTAGAAAATGTTTAAAAAAAATGACCTGAATGAACTGTAGAAGATTAAGCCTTTCTCTTTAATATTTATATATACTCTGATTTCTTTCCTAAGTCTTTAATTTATTTGCAAGTAGGAAACAAGACTAGTTTAGATAGTATTTAAAACCTGATGTTTGTCTTAAGCATCCCCAGGACTAAAATGAAAAGTACAAATTACTGGCTGAGGAGACCAGATTGGTTGTGCATATCTCAGCATTTACTCTCAGGACTTTCACCTTTGTGCCAACACCAAAAAATTAAGTAAATGATAGGCTGAAAAAGTAAAAGCAAGAGGTGATGGATTCCTGCCATCCAAATGCTTCTGGAACTGTTGCAAGTGTCACAACCAGTTGTACTCTCTTCTGCACAGCAGGAAATGCAAGGAAGGAAGAATCCAAATTGAGCCCCAGAGGTACAGAGGAGTTCCTTGGCTGCTGGTTGCTGAGGGACTCGGGGAGGGTTTTTTGACAGGGGAGTCATTGCTGAGCCAGTTGCTCCAAACATGGATATTTTTGGCTGACCTGCCACTCAACCACTCTTGTCACTCATCGTTAGCAGATGAGCAAGAGCTGGGTAAACATAAATAAATGACACTGCTCTGCAATTCACTTTGTGTGAGGATCAAATTGACGTTTGAGGCTCAAATGCTTAATGTTGATTATGTCTTGGCTGATGCAGAATTTCGCTGTGAGCTGTAATTTGGCACAGACCCAGTCCATCATCTACAAAAGTTGTATCTTAAGAGAGAACAGGGGTAATGTAGGAAAAAAACCACTATTAGATGAGTCTATCATCATTTCTGGATTCGTGCAGGATTTTCTGACTAAACACTGCATTTAAATTGTTTTCTCATTTTAAATACAACAGATGCTCAGACACCATGATGATGAACTCAGTATAAACGCTCCATTTGGTAGATTCAGTTACATAATGGTGCTCTGAATTTCTGAGAGATTTCTGTGTTTCTTTAGCAATCAGCCCAGAAAACAGCAGAAAATGGTTCCTGCATGTCAAGAATGTGGAGAAGTGGTGACTGATGCTATTTCTGTTGTTCACTGCATTGCCCTGAGACATTGAATACAAAGGACACCAGAGCAGGTCACTGACAGAGGAATTAGCAATTCAAGCCTTCTCCAAAAACCACCAGAGCTCTCAGTCCACCTTGCCAAAGAACCATCTGTAGCTCCATTTCTCTTCAGGGGCTGGGCATGATGGGCAACGGCAGACAGAGACACATCACAGACTGATGAATAAAAGGATGAGCAAAAAAAAGTTAAGAGAATTTGGTCTAGTGAAAAGCTAGATCTTACCCCTTTTATCCTCATTTCATCATCTAGTAGGAAAAAATAAAGTTTAATATACCCGATGTTAACTAACAAGTAAAGGTTAGTGTTAGGATTCCAAACCAGAAGCAGAAATAAGGCAATTATCAGTTTTACCTGCTCTCTTGAGCATAGAAGTGTGTTGTAAATTCAGAATGTTATTTTCCTATTTGTGACAAAAATGAAGCATGGGATTTTATATTCTTAAAATGCCAGCAATGTGTGCATATGAGGAAAGGAGAGAATAAAACTGAGGATGTATTTTAAGAAGCTGTTGGTACCGTCCATTGGAGAGGATGTGGTAGCCAGGTGGGGTACAACATACCTCTTCTCCCAGGTAACAAGCAACAGGATAAGAGAAAATTACCTCAAGTTGTACCAGGGGAAGTTTAGATTGGATTTTAGCAAAAATTTCTCCCCCCAAAGCACTGTCAATCCCTGGAAGAGGCTGCCCAGGGCAGTGGTGGAGTTACCATCCCACAAGGACATACGGATCTGGCACGTGGGGACATGGTTTAGTGGTGACCTTGGCAGTTATAGGATAACAGCTGATTAAATTAAAAGGTCTTTTCCAACAATTCTATGATTTTTTTTTTCTCATGCTCTTCTCTCAAGAGTATCCTTCCACTTTAGTGACTGGGTTGCTCACCTATGACTTAAGAAAATTATGTTCAAGTCCTGCTCTGCCTTTGAGCAGATCTCCCTCCCATCTCTGCCCAGCTCATCACCTCCAACATGGGAATAGCTGCATTTCTCCAGTATCAATATTGTGAGAGGCTCAGATGTAACATTAATGGTGTTGGGGAAAGCATCTTGGTAATGAATGTCATGTTATGGAGTTCAGTCTGTGTCACTGATCCATGACAATGACAATTTGTGACACATCACCCATAAAAGGCACAAAAAGATCAGAATCCAAATAGTTCTGGCAGGAGACTGTGGGATTTCCACTTGATTTCCAGAACCTCAAAATGTGATAACAGGAAAACCTTTAAAGACTGATAGAAGAGGAAAAAAATTGAAATGGATATAATTGCTGGTTAAGTTGTTGTTTGAATGTAAATTGAGAGTTCAAACACAAAAGAGTTTGAAAAAGCCCAGCTTGATTCAAAATAGCCAAAAGCATTTCTGGAATGATGCTTTATTGAGTTGTCAGAGGTCTTTTAGGATATTAATCCTGTGGTAGATGAGATGATAAATCAGAGTCAAATTTTTAGAAATTATTCTGAGAAATTTAACACCTGTCAGAGGTGTAGTTCCAATGATTCAGAGAAAGTTGGCACAGATCTGCCCTGCAGGCAGAAGGTAAGTGGTTTTTTTTTGTTTTTGCTTAAGAATATCCTGGAAGCTTGTTTTAAAGCTAAGGGAAGTGTAAGTGCCTTTTGCTGTTCATGTGAATTGCATAAGAGCCAGTTTCATGTTCATAATTTGATAGGCAAGTTTGAAGTTGAGAAATAGCAAGCAAGAAAAAAACAAGAGGACATGCATTATCTAAGAATATGAGATTGTACAGCTTAAGGCAGACAAGTATAAAATTATCTTGTTTCTGAATGACTTGAGTGGTGTTAAACTCAGTAGGGAAGATAAGTGACACTTAGGAGCCAGAACTAAGCCAGTTATCTTTCAAAAGTAAGCCCTTTAGCTTCCTCTGAAGGCTTTGGTGAAAGAAGCAACATATTGGCAAACACTGGTGAACAAATGCAGGACATGGCTGTGATGGTGGTGGAAGGGGCAGCAATAAAGTCACATTTGCATTTTTTATCAGCTGACTTTCTACATCAAACAACAGAAGTCAAAGCTTTTTTTCCCTATTAGACAACACAGTCTGTATTCCTTTGCAGGTTAGTTTATACAGCTGAAATGCTGGAAATACTGGGATGGAAATACCTGAAATGCCAAAGAGATATTTTGCCTTAATGAAAAAAGATCAGGGAACGTGCCATGCTCTAAAATGCTGAATTCCTGAAGAACTGATCTTCGGTTTGTTAGACTTTCTGCAATTAGAAAAGGTGGCTTTGGGCAGTGATTCAAATAGAAGTGTTTCAAATTTGTTTTGTCCATGTAGTAAACTCTGTTCTGCTAGCAGGAAGCCTGGCCTCAGTCAGGCTGTGAAAGCAGCTCTTTACTCTGGCTGGCAAAGGGCCTTCAGAATGTTCCCGACTGCCATGCAAACAACACCCACTATTCACTTCTTGCTGCCACCAGCTCCCACTGGGAGAGCTACAGACTCCTGAAATAGCAGCTGAGTGGGGATGTTGTGGCTTCCACGGGGGAATAATGTCTGAGTGGGGTGTGAAAGGAACAACCTGCTTCCATCTCCTCATGGAGCACCGTGTCCTTTGGTGACAACACCTCAAGGTGATGAGCAGTCAGAGGTTGGGCTCAGGGGTCTTTTCCAACCTGAATAACTCTGTGATCAGTGAGGAGGGCAGGCAGAGAGCAGTAGTGGTGCCTGCCCCTCTCCCACCCCAACAGCAGCCACGTCCCCCTTCCAGGACACCCTGGGGAGGATGGATGGTTCAAAGAGTGGATGATGCTCCTGCTGTCCCCCAGTTGGGTGCTCCCAGTGTGACTGGAGTGCTGGGCTGTGGTAATACTCTGGTTCCCTTTGAATTGATGCCAATCCCATAAAATCATGCCAATATTTGACTGTTGGAGCACAGTGATGAAAATGTGTTGTTCTTTTTTAGGTGTGCAAGGAATGATGGCTTTATACAAGCAATGTCTCCTGTGGGTTTTCTCTTAGTCTTTCCCCCATGCAATTACTATTCACCAATTCTCCCAGCTGTACTTTCTCCAGTTAGTCCTAGTGCTGTGCCTGCCACCTCTTCCTTTATTTAATTTCTTTGTTATGTACCATATCCTCTGGTATGGCTTTTGCACAGAGAAAAAAAAAACACACTTTCTCAGTGCACAGATGAAATGGAGCTGAAAATTACTGCAGATAAAAATCCAGCTCTTTGAACTGTAATGCTAAGAATTCTTCAACCAAAGTAGACACCTAATTGAAGATAATGTTGACTCTCTCTCTAACTTTATTACTTTGTCAATCTTACATCATTAAGCATGTATTTAATTTCATTATCCTGCAGTAAACAGTTTGTTGTCGAGGTGATACAGGCTGGTTTGTGGTGTCTGTAGGCAAAGCTGTGTTTTACTTTAAATGCAGGTAGTTCTGTCTTTAGCTTTTGAGTTATGGAGCAACAGTGTAATTATCCTATTACCTTGCTAAAACATCTGATTATTTATCAATGATGTGAAAATCTGAGAACTTAAATGCGAGAAAATCAAATAGGAATGTAGCTGTTATTTTCTTTCACTGGCACTTTAACAATGTCAATATGCCAAGCTGTTGTGAGGAAAGGATTCCATGTGAAACTGTCAGTGGGGGACTACGTATCAGTAAAAGGATTCATAATAAAAGACTGATTTCTGATTTTAATAAGCTTAATATATATGCAAAGTAAGTTTTTAGCTTTATAATTAATTTAAATATATATATGATTTAGTTTTACTGCATAACAAATTATGTGTTCCTGCTTCTCTAGCCTTTGCAAAGCCCATTATTTCAAATTTAAAGGGAGACAGAAAGAAGGCAAAGAAAAACATCTAGCTCTTCCTACTTTTAAAAAAAGTGTTGTAGAAGTGTGAGCCCAGTATAAATTCAGAATTCTGTCTCCAGTGTTCCCATATCTCCTCAAGAAGTCCCTGAATTCTATTAAAAATTGCTGGTTTCTCAGCAAACAGCATGAAGAGTTTTTCCTGGGAGAAAGGTTTTAATAATTAAAATTAGTCAATACTGAAGCACAGAAGGTTTTTTGATCTTGCTCAGAAACTGACAATTTCCAGAAGGGGAAAAAAAATGCAATCCCTCTTATAAATCACTTTGTGCAGAACCGGGAGTCAAGTAGAAGAAATTTGCTGCAGAAGAAAAGAGGGCAACTCACCAGGGAAATAGGTTTGCTCAAAACAATTGGGAGTTTGAACATCAAGGTTGAGATTTTTAGGACATTTCCAGAAAAAAATCTGTAAGGTTCTCAGGATGAGATGTAAAAATGCATTTGCTAGTACTTCAGGGCGTTACATCTCTCAGCCACATTATATAAAGTTGCTGTTGGCTCTGGTGCTCCGGTCCAAATTTCCGTTTGTCTGCTTTCCCCCTGTAATTCCAACTAAACTCAGCTGTTTATCAAGTCACTCTATATTTCTGTGCAGAACTGGGGCTACCCACGTTCATTTAATAGACTGAAATTTTGCTCCCACCACCCTTGTCAGCTCTGGACAGTGTCAGCAGATGAAAAGATGAAATCAGAGCCATGCCCGTGGCTGTCTCTGCCCAGCAGGGCTGGATTCCCTTTGAGCCCTGCTCTTTTCCAGCCTTTCCTTTAATGCTGCCTGTGCCACTCAAGCCGCGGCGTTTTCCTTGCCCATGTTCAGACCCAAATATTCCCATTTTTATGAACACCGAACCTCTCCCCTGTCCTTTTCTGACCCATTTCTTCCTGTCACTTAAAATCTGTCATTCTTCCAGTGTTAGCACTGCCATCCAGCTGTTCCATCTCCCACTGTGCATTTCCTAGAGAGGCAAAATGGTCCTTAAATACACCCTGGTTTCCTGTCTCAGTGGGGTTCAGGGGTTACTGAATACAAGTCTGAGGCCAGGCCACTGCTTTTCCAAGGGGCTGTCACAGTGGGAAAGGGCAGTGATGCTGCTCTGCCACCTGCATCACTCTGGGGATGTCACAGGTAGCTACTGCAAGTGTTTCTGGAAGCACAGAAGAATCAATTCAGGTGCTCTAGCAGGTTGCAGTATCTCACCTTTTCTCTGTACAGCTAAACTGTGTCTTTGTATTCTGAATTTTATCCCTGTTGTTGCAAAATTAGAATCAACAAATTTCAGTAAAAAAAAGCTCCCAAATGTTGCATTAACTGTGTTATAAAACTATTATTTTATTTTATCATACAAGGGGGGCAGAATTAATGTACAACCTAAATGTACAGAGTGATGCTGCAATTCAGCAGAATTGATGTTGTGGCTGAGAAAAACCCCAACCTTCTCAATTACTTTGACTTGTTTGATTCACCCTGTTTGATCTCTCTCTGTGGCAGATCAGATGAGACAGCAGAGAGGAAGGCCGAAAAAGACTGTCGGGGCAAGCAAACTAAGAAATGCACAACCAGCTTTTCTGCTCCCGCTTCCCAACTTTGGAGCACTAAACTTCTGCCTTCTGTGATTTTTTAGCAAAGTTTATTCTGTGTTATTTGAAGCACCACAAAGTACATGCACTGTTTTGGAAAAAAAATAAGTTAAAAAGACAACGGAAGAACTGCCTTTAACTCAGAAGATAGCTGGGAGAACAGGCACAGGCCTCATACTCTGAGTAGGGAGGCAAAAGTACTATATTTATACTCTTGATAAATGATTTGATGTTCTTGTTATATTTTCTGGAACTTTGAATTTTTTAGTAAGGAACACTAGAAAAGAACTTTTTTTTAGCATCTTTCATGTTTATACTGTACTTTACAAGTGAAGTACTCAAAATTCCGTAAGTAATAGAGGAACACCTTGGAGCTGGGCATCTGGCAGCTGTCACAAATCCTGGTATCAGGAGTCTCATGGTTGGGACAGGGACAGATTATTCTGCAGGCTGAGGTGATTGGAGTAGTTTGCTCACAGATCTGTGCAGTTTTATACACATATCGTATTTATACTGTTGTTGGCCAACCAACGGCCTAGTAAATAAACAATTTAATAATAAAAGTAGATCTAGTTGGACAAGGTAATTGCTGCTACTTGAAAAGACTCAGATAAAACCTTACAGTCCCTGGGGCTAAGCTTGGATTACAGGTCACTGTTGCAGACTCGGTGAGAAAACGTTCTGAGAGTGATGCTGTGGAACAGCTCCATTGCCAGTGATTTCTGCAGGATCTGCTTGTACCTTCCAGAAACTCTCTCTCAACAAAGTACCTTTGACCATGCAGGTCAATCTGTATTACAAAAACAAGCTCTGATCTCAGTCCAGACAAGACACCAGAGCAAAGAAAAGCAGGAATGAGGATGGTGCTGCCATGGCAAACTCCTCTGCAGGCAGAGATCAAGGGCAGGTGAACCAGCAGCTGGGGTTCTGCCAGCTCCCCAAACTCTCATTTCCTTCTGTTTCCTCTACTGCTAATAACAAATGGTGAGAAGGGTAAAACTACCAGAAGCAATAAAGGGAAAAAGAATCTAGTGCAACCTATCTAAAGCAGGAGCAGCTCACATTGCTTCAGAGGAGGAGGAGGAGGAAAATTTTTCATTAATCAAAACACCAAAGACAGCTTCTTAATAAACGAAGGAAAATATTTTCACCTAACCAACTATTAATGGTTGATTATTCATTCAAACCAGCTCAGCATTCACCTGCTGCTGGTTTTATCTCATGTTTATGTATGTATGCACACTCACACGGTTTGTAGCTCTCACTTTGCTGATCATTTGAGAAAATTTGGCCCAAAAACTTGAAGGCTGATGCATCACAGCAGGTAACAGACTTCAGATTACAAAGGCTGTGCTGTTTTTTTCTCAAGTTGTTGGCAGCAGTTTTACTGTCTGCAGCTGGAGGTGTTCACCCAGCCATATGTGGCTCTTTACATACAGTGTCACTGCTGTAAATGAGATTTCCAATATGAATTAAAATGACAAGGGAAGCATGCTGTTGTTATCATAGTGCAGTTTGCAGAAACTGGTGCAGCTTCACTTCCCCACAGATAGATGGTGTAAGAAAGGTGTACAGATGAAATGTGTGCACGTTAAGGATTGCTTTCTTTGCTTCATTAACAGCAATTTGATAAACAGTTATTCAGGTACAGGTCTCCTGATTAGAATCAAAGTGTGAAGACTCTCAAAATAATTAAATGGGTCAATAAATCTGAGGCTATACATCCAAAGAAAAATTACTATACATTTAGACACATTTTAAGAGGTATTCACCCCATAAGCATACCATGAACTTTGAAGACACATCTTGTAAATTATTTTTCACTGCTTCATTGATTTTTAATATTGTCAAATGCTTATGGCCCTGCAATTCAGAAGTACTTTGAGATCTACTTAGTTTGGCATATTTATTATACTACAGTCTTCTCTACCTGGCATTGTTTCTATCTACCTCTTTTTCTATATTTACAAGTTTGGAAATTTAAATAGTAGCTGGTGAGCAGCAGGTTCAGGTATAGATGATAAAAGGCTTTCTGGGTGACAGAATATTGTGTATATATGATGGGAGGTTCATGACTGTTCTCTGATGCAGTTGGATGTTGCAGTTTGCACAGTGCAGTGTCTTGGGATGATGAACTTTCACTGGAGCAATAACAGTCCAAGTTCTGCTTGCTTAAGGTGTCCATCAAGGATATAAATGGAATGGAATAATAAAGGAATGATTTTTGAGAAATCAGGTGGCGAAAATTTCTGGGTCTTTGCAAACACCACAAGCTCTCATGTCCTGGTCTTCACCCAGCCAATGCCTGTTGTCCTGACTGCAGTTGACTCAGCCTCTGTCATTTGTAAACCTGGCACAATAATTACCCTGTGAGGTAATTGATAGTTAATGGAGAACGTGCTCATAGCTGTGAAGCCAAAAGCATTCCAAGGGCTGTCATTAGTGTCTGCTGTGTGCAGCCATCAGCAGTTCCCAGTTTCCAAGGGGACCATGACAGCTTCCAGCACTGGACATCTCTGAATTTGGGTTTTGGTTCAGGCCCAGCTCGAAACAAAACAATGAACTAAAAGGAGACAGATGGTCCCTTCCAGCTCCTCACTGCACTTTTATTTTCCTCTTGATAAACATTAAAGGACAGATTTTCAGCTGATATAGGATGATACAGCTCAGTAATTCTGTTGGTTTTCTACAATTCTCTTTTTAAAAATTATTTTATTTTAAACGATGTACACCTCTAGATTTAATAATGGCCATTCACTTTGAGTTATAAGCTGCCACTTTCAAAGCACAAAACAAGGAATACTATCTAGCAGTACACAGATAAAATTGATCTACTCCAAGCTGCCCAAAGATTGTTTGATGATCACAACCAAAATATTGATTAATTTACAAGATCATTTGAAAGATGGATGGCATCAGAGAACTAATGTGATACTCTTTGCTAGGAAAGAAGCCTGTGTCTTAAAAATTCTCTTTTCACCTTAATCTTTCGGTAGTTTTTTCAGTATTAGCAATTTCTAGATATTTCTAGATGCTTTCTTATTTGGTAATACCTTGTGTACATAAAATAAGAAAAAATGAAGTTCATATAAAAGCTCACAGTGGAGTTTGCATTTTAAATTTAGATGGATTTAAGTATTTTAAATCCTAGGGATTGCATCCTGTTTTTTCTTGTATTGCGACCCCCATAGTTTTTGTGCTTCTGACAGTAACAACTGCACTGCAAACATACATCCCAAATTACATCTGTCATCATCCCCATGGTTTCACTTATTTCCAGGGGGTTGTTGATGTATATGAAGATTTGTGGAGATAAACCCTGAATATGCTGCCTGACAGCTCAAAATTCTAACAAAAGATTTCCAACTTTCTTTGAAGCATTCATCTTCAGTACTGACTATATCTAAAAAACAGTGAGGTATTTTCAAATAGGCCACAGGAAAAAGGCTTTTGGAACATTTCCTTTCTTTTTTTTTTTTTTTCTTTCTTTCCCTGCCATTTTTCCTTTTATCATTTTCCTGGATTTCTGAAAGAAAGTCCTATGAGAATAGAATAGACTGACATTCATTAGAATCTGGAAGAATGCGGGTGATTTTTTTTTTTTTCTTTCTAATTAACTGCCCCAGGGAATGGCTCTACCAGTCAGGAGGAAGAACAGTTCCTCTATTGTGCCTTTTGTGACTTAGGAACAGTAGATGGGGAGGCTCTAAGCTATAAATCAAACAGTGAAAATCCTCTTAACTGAACACACCCTTGGGCTTCACACAGAATAAGGCCTTGCACTAATCATAAGCAGAACTAGTTGGGATTTTTTTTTGCTGAAACAGGGTTTTGCTGGAAAATGCTTATGTGTCAAAACCAAAGTACCTTGTGGAGGGAACTTGATTTCAAAGAGATTTTTTTCTGAAAGACAAGCAGAGACTATCAGAAACCTCCCTGATTCCCTGCCAGTTCATCTTGTGATTTATCCAAGAGCCTGCAGACCTGATGCCTTCAGGAACTGGCTGGTTTCCCTGTGATATCCCTCCCCAAGGAAGGGCTGAGTGTGAGTAAAATTATGTTTTTGGGTATGGACAGACTCTCAAAGGGACAAGCTGGGTACCAAGAGCATGGGGGCTTCAAGGCTCCCGTAGAGAACTCTGCCTTACACTAGAATTCCTGGGGTTAGGCTGTGATTTGCAGCCTTGGATGCACATGGAAATATTCCTGCCTGATGCCTCTTTCATTACACTAATTATGCCCAAAGCAGTAAGGGTCAGGGCTGGGTTGTACAGCTGAAACCACAGCAGCACCACCCTGCCAGGCTTGTCCATGAGCCACCTCACTGGAAATATCTCACTGCCACCACTGCTCTGAAGGTAAAATGGAACAAAATGTGCCAAAATTTAAAATAACTGAAGCAGTCTTGGTGTAGTAATTTGTATTTTCAGTAAAACTTCCTCCACAGGTCAGTGCCACAATACTCTTCAGAACAGCCCACAAGGCCCAAAGCCACAATACTCATAACTGGGATGAGAGCTCTGTCTGGCCCTCTGATTATTAGTTTTTGTCTTTGAAGTACAGGCACGAGGGCTTCAGATTCTGCCCATGCTGGATTGTTCTGCAAATGTTTTATTTATTTTTAATGTTTTTATTGGTAGCATATTTTTGTGATATTTTATTGACCCTTCCCTGTTTATTTTATGTGAAGAGAGCAAGCAGTGAACACTAACCTGTCTTCTAAAGCACTTGACAGTGGTACACTTAGTAGTACTAAGAAGTCTTTTATCCTTTTCTGAATCAGAATTCCTTATTTCAGGCAAGTATGCTAATTTATCATTTATGCACATTATCATAAGCTCTTCTGTTCTCCCAAAAATAAAATAAAAAAGAGGATAGAAGTTTGCTTCTCCTGGAGAATCTTAGCAGAAACCCAGTTTGAAAGCCGTGCTCGTCTAATGCTTTATTCAATGAATTTCAGTGCAGTGCAAGTGCTGCATTGAGAGTTCCGTGGATTGGGGCAGAAGGACGAAGTTGGGTCTGCACAACCTCACCAGGACATTTCAGTCTTCAGGGAGGCAAAAGAGCAGCAGGTAGTGAGAACTGGGTGGCTGAGCTCCTGTAGCCATGGATGCTGTCAGATTAATTCCTGTGTCAGCATGGGAAGTGATGGGACCATGCCCACATGCTGTGCTGTGGACATGGACTTCAAAGCATCATGCTGGGCTGGAGGTGCTGTATGGGACTGATAGCTCAGGCCTTGATCACTCTGTGCTTTGATTGTCAGAGGAAATGGGAAGGCATTTACTAAAGGTGAGAAGAGCAAAGACTGATGTAACAAAATGCACCAAATATATACTGTTCACATTGAACATGCCTTGGAAAATAAATTTAAAAATCTGTTTTCTTTATTCATAGGAATTTTGCATTTGAGAGAATGTGACAGCTGTTTCTGGCCAGTCCTACACTGAAGGTTAAGCAGATTAAGGCTGTGATGCCAACTGGTTCTGTTATTAGCAGAATTTCCAGGCACTATATGGTAGTGGCATGTTCATACATAGATAAGAAAAAGTAAATAAAATTTGAGATGATAGAGATGGACAGTAATGAACTTGCCTTTTCTAGCAAAAATCCAGAACTCTCTTTGCGTTTGATAGAACTTTCAGAGTAATAACTTGTATGTGGTACTTTTCTAATGTGCCTACGGCAAATTGTCAGTGACAAAATGTTTTCATGGCAAGTGGATTAAAAAACCCCAACCAAACCACTGAAAAGTAGCTGAACATAATGAATTAATTCCTGCTGAATTTTAAACCACCAAATCTTGGCAGGAGTGTGCTGTAACATCCAGTTAGTTTATACAAAGATAAGAATGCAGACAGATAAAGGTGAGATATTAAAAGATAAATGAAAAGAAAATTGACTTGGAATAAATGCAGTTTAACTTTGTCAGTTTTAATTCTTCACAGTGTTAGCACTGATGCTATTGTGGCTGCTATCACTTGCATGCTATTTTAAAAGCAGCTATGCCTGAGAAACTGTTCTAATTATAATTTTAGAAAGACATGCTTCTGAAATGATAACAAAACTGAATTTTGCTTCCCTTTATTGTTTGTAAAATATCCCAATCCATTATCTATCACAATTTTTTCTAAAGAAAACAAAATTTAGAAGTATTTCCTTCTCAGTCTTTATTGAAATTACAGAGATGGCTAAAATGAAATACCTCAAATTTAAAGTATTTTGACTTTCTGGGAGGCACTGCATGCCAGGAAAGGTCTACAGTGATGGAGGAAGGTCAAGTCAGTATTCTAAATGAAAACTGTAACTCTGCCACCTCCCAGCAATCCCTGAAAATGTAATAAAAAGGCAGCTAGAAATTACATGGTTTAGTTGGCTTTTTGCTAAGATATTAAGATGTGTCATAAGAAACTGTTCAACATAAAGTAAGGGAAAAAGATCTATCAAAAGAGTTGCTGAAGCTACAGAAATAATCGGAAGGTCAGGGAGCTGATAGTGAGTGTTCCCAGCTGCCACTGTGTATTAGGAAACAGGGATTATTACCGGGGAGGAGGGAGAGGTGGGAGCTGGAGCTCCTCCTGGCCTCATTCAGTCCTAGAGGGATGCGGTGCTCCCACACCCCATTCGGGTCCCCAGGCACAGTGACCAGCACATCCATTTGGGATGAAGAAAACCTGCTGTGGCTGCCTCCTGTGCCTGTCCTGGCTACGGGAATGAGCCAGGAATTCCCATCTCCCACAAGAGGACTCTGCCAGTAAGTTCAGATCGCTCAGAATTAGGGTCACATTCATTGTCTGAAGCTCTTCCATTTTCACAGAGTAAAATAAAAATCACTAGAGGAGTTTCCAAACTGACTCCCCACTGTCTGGGTGCACGGGCTGGGCTTGCTCTCAGAATTAGCTGGGTTTGCTCCCACTTAGACATTTACTGAGACAGACACTTGTGGGGTGTGAGTGCTCAGCACCAAATGGGCTCAGGAGCTTCAGTGGATCCTCGGTGTTGTGGCTCATCTGTCATTAACTCTGGACTCTCCTATTTATTATCTGATCACCAGCATCCCTCATCCAGCTCAGGGGTACTATCAGTGAGGACTGGGCTACCAGGGGTTTCTGCAGTCTACACAGGTACAGAAATACCGAATCATAGTTCTACCCCAGACCAAAGTCTGTTGTCTCCAGGAGGGTTTTGCCGAGGGTAATGGTTACAGTAACCGCTCAATGTTTTTTATTGTTTTGCTAAATTATAGTAATAAAAATGTGGATGCTGAAAGCTCGGTTGCGGAGAGATTTTCCTTGCTTTCACACGGATGCTGGCCAAAAAAACAGTTACAGGTTTTTGTAAACTAATCCCTTACCTTGCAGGTGCTGGTATTGTTGTGAGACTGACTGAAGAAATATTTTGAAATGGTGTTGTAGGGTTTAGCCAATCATCCTGGGAGGTGGATGGCCAAAGGACCAATAACCTTATGCTAGGCAAGTGAACTAAGATATAAAACCGAGTCTGTAAATTAATAAATGATTCCGTTTCTTCCTGGATCGAGCGTGTGTCGTTTCTCGCTGTCCTTGGTACAACAGCGACCTAAAAATGCCTATCATTGCTTTTTATTTTCTTCTGGGTTGTCCATAGTAGCTGCAGGAGCTTTTGTACAGGTTGTTAGTAGGATTGCTCCTTTCTTTGGAACATTACATTAAATATATTTGGGGAAAAAGTTACAGCTTACAAAAAGTGCAATAGAAAACTGATTACCAAGTGACATAAAACAAAACCCATTTCAAAATGTGCATAGTTTTTTTGCCTGTAGAGGTAAATTACTCTTTAATTAGAGTCATCCTGTAGCAAGTGAAGTCACCCCAAGCAAATGATAATAACTTGGAATGAGGCGAAGTGAATACTTCAAAAGTGACACTGGAGGTTTAGAGTGTTGAATGTTTTCATGTCCCAGTGGTTTAAAAGAGCAAATCCTACAGCTGCTACTCTAGGCAGAAAAACTCCACCTTATTGCTTTATGATTCTGGATTTTAAAATTGAGGCACCAGAGGGATTTAGATTACAGTCAGTGACAGACTGTGCTCTCAGTACATTGACACTCTCTTCCATTTCTTTCTCCCTTCTTAAAAGAGAACAGTTGGTAACCAAAAAGTAAACACATGCAAAAATATATTTATCACTAAAGGAATCTGTTTCACTCAGTATCTAAGAAATTCAATCTTTATTATTCCATGAAGATATTTTGCTGTTTCACATGCTACATTAATGAGCTGACATTGTCACAAAGCTTGGAATTTGTTTGGACAGCTCCTGCTAATGGATAGAGAGTTCGTAAGATTCCGAAAAGTAGTTTCCAACAAAGGAAAGTTTTCTGGCAAGAAACGCCCACATTTGTGTAGATAGTGAAATACAACCCCTCAAAAATTCTGCCTGTAGTATTTCTTGAAATTCGGGGCTTGTATCCCAAAATCCTCAGAAAGCAAGAGACAGAAAGAAAAAATGCTGACCCCCAGAAATGGAGCTCCTTGTATCAAGCACCTGGAATTTGTTATGCAGAATCCAGGAATAATCATATGCTTTAGTAAAACATGGAGAAATCCGGGGAATATGGATACTTTCAGGCTTTAGTGAGCAAACAGAAACATTTCTGGTTCTTGCTAGAACTGATTTGGGAGTGAATGTCCTGTTGCACATCGGTGGAAATGACAAAGAGAACGTCAATGTAGTGTAGCAGCTGGTACCCAAGTTCAACAGCCTGGCATTCAGTGCTTGAGGGGAAACTCCCTTAAATACCATACACAAAATTTTCGAATATTTAAAGATGCTTTCTAGAAATCAGCTAATGATCTACAGGAATCAGGTGGCTTCTGTATTGTTTGGTTGTCTGAAATTAATGTATTCAATTATTCCAAAAAGACTTAGTGCAATTTTAGCATGACTAAATAATCAGAATGATGATGTACTAAAAGACTGCTATAAAGGTTCAATTTCCAGATGGTTTCTAATGATTGTTTGGGATTAAAAAATTAAATTACTGTTCCTTTCAATTATATGTTATTGTCAGTCTTTCTGCTAAAAGACATAAATACATAATTCTGCCCCTGTATCTTTTTCTGAGTTTGTATCCAGGAAGCCACAGCTGCATCAGGTCCAATCCCGATTCCTGTTGGGGCAATAACGGAATTTCTGGGATTTATCCACCAAGAGAAACACCCTATTACAACTTGCTACAAATAAAACCATTTGACTTTTCCTGTTTTGCCAGAACTATCATAAAATGCACACTTAGGCCTCTAGTATGCACTGTAACTTCTTCCCTTGGAAAAAAAAAGTCAAAAGCCTTATTTGTATTTCCACTGCTAATCAAGTTTTAGAAAGGCGAAAAAATAACAGGAATGCTATTTATAATAGGAAAAGCTGATACATGAAGTAAAATTCTTTATTACTGTTATAAAATGTGGTCATCTTATAACTTGATTTGTGTAATTAAGGGGTTTTCCTACAGGAGGGATAAAGCAGTCTATTTCTACAACCTAATTTTCCTTTAAAAATGGTAGTGTGGTTACAGTGGCACTAAATGTAAACCTGTGACTGCAGGAGTACCCTGGTGCTGCCTGGCAATGTGGCCATTCCTATAAAAATTGAGTTGTACTCACTGTGTATTTTTTCTGTTTATATATTTATGATCAATGATTTATTGTTGCTACACCTTTGGTTGATTTTAGAACTTCTCCTGGCTATTGAGGTTTGGGATTTTTATTTAACAAGTGTGTATTACCCATGGCTTGAAGATGACTGTCTAGCCAAAAAATTACAGGAACATAAGTTAAAAGTCAACTACTCCAACAAAGTTAAAGATGAAACTGCTTTTGAAGGTCACTAAGGATTAAGATTTACTTTTAGCATGTAGTCAGTGCAGGAAGTTTACAGCCTTTTGATGTAAAATACACCATAAAAATTTCAGTTCCCTGTTCTTGGAAAGTAATCTTTCTTGTGGGCTCCAGTAGAGTAGTTCAGAAGGAGAGGCCTTCTTGGTAAGAAACACCAGCTGCATTTTGTTATATTATCAAGGAATAAAAGCCCATTTAACTTAAAACATAAAATTGAATTTAGTTTAGAAAAACACAGTAACCCTGTATGGGCCATTCACTTAAGAGTTGGACTTGATGATCCTTGTGGGTTCCTTCAACGCAGAATATTCTGTGAATAAGTGTCTTTCTGGACTTCAACCCTGCTTTTGATTGATATTGTATAAAATTTTGGGTGAAGCGATCTGTAATCTTTAGTGAGGACAGAGGTGCATTCTTATAACTGAAGCACATATTCATGTCCCAGCGATTTTGAATTACTCATGTGAGCAGTCTCCCTATACTTTAGTGATGACAATACTACCACCTCTCCCTGCTTTATATTCTGTCCCTATAGCAATTTAATTCGTTACCCTATTGACTTTCTTCTTTGAAGCTCAACATTAATCTGAAGGTTATAGAGATTTTACTAAGCCCCCCATCCATTAGACACGTTCCCTCAGCTGGTACTTTTTTCAGAGGCTTATTTTTCCACATTAATAAGCATTGTAATACAGTAAACTTCTCTTCTGGCTGAAATACTTAAAAATGACCTGCACCACTTCCAAGAGAGGCTCCAAAATGTAATACCAGTGGCCTGTGGCAACTGAAAAAGCCAAATTCTTATCTTCCTTCTTTGAGCTATTGGCAGCAGTGCTGGGGTTACCTGGTGTAGCAGGGGCTGCTCACAGCTGGCTCTGTGAGCACCTGGAGGAGTGGGGTTAGGAAGAAGCATTCCTGTCTTCCCTCCTCAGTGGCATCACTAACTGACAATTCTCCTCCCCTGAAGAAGAGGAAGGATGATGTGCTAGCACAATCTGTTTTCAAGCTTTTCCTCTATAAATGACACCACCATGAGGTGTTTTGGTGAGGCCGTTTGGAACCCCACAGGCAAGTCAGGGTGTACAGAAGGTCTCAGTAACAGAGCCACTGTTTGTGATTTAACACAAAATCTAATTCTGCTGCAGGCTGGATTAAACTATCCCAGCTGGCTGGCTGGTTCTCATAGGCTGTCTATCTGACAGTCCTGCTTCTAAAAATATCCCAAGTTGGATTTACAACACTGATCTCCCTGATAAGTAATCCCTTACTATCACTAGAAGTCCCCCCCACTCACAAAGAACAGGCCTGCAGTTAAAGAAATGGCAGTAGCAAGAGGAGACCAGTAGTTCAGAACTTCCAGCTTCTCCCTTTTATCCCCGTTTTCTTGTATTTTGTTGTTGGTTTTCTCAGCGGCTTTTAGCAGCAGCAAAAGTATATCTCAGTTCCAAACTGTGTGTACAGCAATACATGTCCATTTATTTAGATCCTGTTCTCACTTTCATTTTAATTCTTCTGAAGCAAGTGAAATAATTGTGTGTTTATAATCAGTCCATGGGTTTTTAGAAGGGTGGGCAGAGATGAAATTTTTTTTTTTCATGTGCTGTGGACTGTAGTCTCTTGTTTGAAAGTCTCTAGCCACTGAGTTTGTGAAAAGTGCATAACCCCAAATAATTAAGCTCCTTGACTTTCTGCCTTGGCACTGATAAGGCTGCCACAATGCACAGCCACAAAGTGATTGGAGGTCTCCTGCAGCACATTTTTCATTTTTATGCTTAGGAAAAAAAATTAACCATAAAATTTTTTTATGACTTTGCCACATGGTAAAGTTAAAGGGTGCTATTTTCACCATGAACCTTTTGGAAGTTGCTACCTTTTTATTTTAACAAGGCAGACAGCGCCTGAACTACAGCACTCAGGCCAATTCTGCTGTTTGAATAGAAAGTGGTCTTTTTCATTAAATGATACAGACTCTGAAGCATTAAAACCTGTTTTGCATAGAGGCATTAGGCAGCAGACACAAATGGTTGGTGCCTTAGTTGGAGACTTCGCCTAAGCCAAGATTTTCTTTTAATCATTATAATACAGTAGGATGCTCCTGCAAAGAATAGGGAATTAAACTCACTTGAGTCCGTATCATAGGGACAAGTAAATGCTCCATTTATTTATTTAAGCATTCCAAAGCCTGCCTGCCTTTCCATGTTACCAGTGCCAAACACATTGATAATCTGATACACAGTTTTACAGCCCTTAAACTCAAACTATTTAAACATTAGTTCAGTTATTCTGTCTACTGAAGTGATAATTGGGGGCTAAAAGGTAACCAGATTATTGCAGAGATCTCTCTTGACAGCCTTTAACACCTAGTTACAAGCTAAAGCCTGGAAATTACAAGCCTCTTGGTATCATTCAGTCCACAGGACATTCTGAAGCAATTTGCTATTTCTAGGCTTTTTTTCATGCCATGGTACCACCCCAGTGCTCTCTAGCTTGCTCTGAGTGCCTGCTCACTTGCAGAACCAGGCAATAAAGGTCCCTAAAATAAACTACTTCCATAGTGTGGACATCAGGTAGGATTTGTAAAGGACATTGCGGCTGGTTCAAGGTGTATTGGGGCTGTTTAAAGGCTTCTGCTTTGTCTGGACTTGGATTTAATTTAGGTCTGAGCCAGTCTAAGTCTGGCAGTGCTGGGAGGGAGAGGTGCTGCCCTGTCCCCTGCCCTCTCCCCAGGCCCCCCTCTCTCTGCAATGTCCTGACTCTAATACGACTGGGAGACCTCAGTGAAAATGAGGGGAGAGAGATGGATGGGAATGGAGGAAAGGAGCAGCAGGAATAATTCTGATTGTGATCTACCGGAATGGATCACTCTTCTTGGGTAACGTGGGAATTGTTTCCCCAGCGTAACAGAGGTTTCTGGGAAGCCCACAGAGGGTTTGTCCAACACCGCTCAGACTAGCAGTAACGGGGTAGTGCCCTCAGAGCTCAGTGTGCAATTAGCAGTCACACAGTGCAGTCCTGCAATGATTTTTCCCTGGTTCCTAAAGTGTAAGCCAGCAAATATTCACTGCTATTCTTACCTGCACCAGCTAAATTTGACTAATGAACCTAGGCAGTTATTTTTCTTTATCCTATCTCCACTGACAGCATTATCCAAGGCAGGAGTGAATGGTAATTAGCAGCAAGCCTTGAAAGCACCCGTGGCATCACAAAGACACTCTCCCAGGAAGTCAGCTGGCTTGTTTGCAGCCTTCCCCCTCTCGTTGCTGGGAGATGTAGATGTTACAACCCCCAGTGCCGAGAGCTTGTGGAAGATCACTCATTTATACAGGCAGCACGTGCACGGGTGGACACTCAGATAACTCCAGCAGCTGCTGCCCTTCTCTGGAAATCTGCAGCCATTCAGCACCACTGATTTGCATCTGAGCCGGCACTTTGGAACAATGTGTTCTAGAAGTAAGACTTAACTGTGCAGGTGTAGGCTTGAATTAGTAATTAATGCTTGACCTTGCTGGATCTCACCTGTCCACCTGCCCAAAACAGCTTTTGAAACCTTGAAAAACACACCCTCAAAGGACAGAATTAAGGTCAGTACCTGAAAGGGAGTCACTGAATCTAAACTCCTCTGCCTGCTCTTTGTCTGTGCTCTGTTGTCAAGGGAGATGCATCTCCACAGAGTGATTTGTCCTGTCCTAAGAGACCCAGCTCTAGCTACCAGGACTGATCAATCCTCTGAAGGTGCTGAGCTCTTTCTATTCACTGCTGGAGGAATTCAGACAACAAGATGAATCCTGCACACATTGCAGATCCAGCTGTGCCCGACTGACTGACAGCAGTTTCCATGTAGCTCAGTTGTCTGCTTTTATTAAGAAAAACCTGAGGTCTCTGTTAGAAAACACCACATATTAATAGTACTTCAGAACTGCTAGTTTCAAAACTAGAAGAGCCTAGCTAATAACAGTAAGTATTGTCAAACAATGTTCTACATTTTTACATTGTTATAGTCTAGGACTGATGCATTAAAAACCTAAAAACTCTTTTAAAAGCATCTGAAATGGTGGTCATACATCACAAGTGCCATGGTATGTTTCAAGCAGATTTTTTCTTTAATGTTCAGTCAACATTTTTTTGTTTGAATATTGGTCTTGTGTAAGTCTGAACAACAAAGCAAAGACCTTGTTTACTACAAAATCCTTTACTTTCAGCCCTTAAAGGAGCAATATGAGATGAGTTCACTTACAGAATTTAACAAAGGCAACCAAAATCAGTTGTGTAAGACATTAGTAATTTCACAAGAAAGCTGCCAATAGCTACATGTAGCTTATAAAACAAAGTATATTATTACCACCAGTTATAACACCATCATTTGATAACTCTGCAATTAATTTCTTACTCTTAAATAACTGCTGTTGCTCAGTGCCAAAGAAAATGCCACACATTACTGACTCATCACCAGTCTGTGATGCATAGTACAGATGTTCATTTGATTACTCCTCTCTGAGAAAATAAGTGCTTTACAATGAGAAAGCTGTTCTTTTTTGGTATTCTGAAGGAATGGTAACAGAGTGGCTTTAAATATAATCCCTACAGTAACACAGAGTTATGGTGAAGCATTATTTCGAGCTGTAGAGTTGGATGCTGGGTAGTTCACAGCCATGGCCTAGGCTGAAGGAGGACGGGGTACTGCAAACTTAATGCATCTCTTTTATGTGAAAATGTCCCTATGTAAGGGAAATTGAAAGATCCCACTTTGTTTGTCCCAGAAAGTCTGCAAACTTTATTGTACATCTTGTAAAAGTGCTCCATCTAAGTCACTAAAATATTTATCCAGCAAGAATAATGGGTCATTCTGGAATAGGTATCAGGATCATGAAATGATGGTCTTTCCTGGGACGGTTACAGACATGTATTTAACATACAACATGAGTATTCTGCCAGGGACTACATGTGCAGTTAACTTTATTTCTTGAGCAGAGTTCTGTGGAGTCATCTCCAGAATCAAGAATCATCTTATTTTTGCATGCATCAAAGGCAGAATGGGACTCAAGGTAAAGTGTTACACACCAGTGAGAAGCAAAAGTAGCACTTCTATGGGAATTTGAAGCACTTCCAGCATTACTTTGTGGTTAATCTCGTATTTGCCTTTACAAGAGACATAAAGACCCCATCCAAAGAGACCTGATTACTTTTTAAGTAGCACAGATGAGAATAGAGGGTGTCTCTATATACAATAAACACAGCAGTGTCATTTGCAGATATGAGTCACAAAATTTGCAGTGCTTGGTTAAAAAAAAAAAGCAATTCCCTGATTTTCAGAATGGCTACGGAGAAACAATTTTTACAGATTAACTTGCAAATACCTTCAGGCAGAAATAAGATGAGGGTAATTGCTAGTGGTACCTCCCCCCAGGGTGACATACCTCCCCAGAGAAGGCCTGGCCGTTGAGGAGGTGCTCTGATCCCTGGCTGTCCTCGCTGCCAAAGTGTAACCGGATTTCCTCCAGGCGGTGACTGTAGGTCATTGGGCCCCCAGAGATGTTCACCAGGTGCTCCTTGTCTAACCGCAGGGACACGTGTCTCCCTGTGTTGTACATCGTCCCACTGACCTAAACAAAGTGGAGGGGAGAAAAAAAAAAAAAAAGGATTTTTTCAAAATAATTTGCACACCTTAGAAACTGGAGCTTTTGCTCTTTGCACACCTTCACTCAAATGCAGTGACGCATCTTGTGGTTGTGAGATGAAATAACCAACCTCAGGTCACACCAATTTCTGCTTTGAACGTTATACTGTGTATTCAAGTATTTTGCTAAAACCCTATGTACACATTTTAGCCTTCGGCTGACGTGGTGAATAGGATTGTTGCACTTCTAATTAAGTAGGTTTTTAGAGTACTTTTCATGCCAGGTCTGAATAATGGCTTCATTTCAAAATTTCTGCACTGGAAATGGAAACATTTCAGCTGACATAAATTATTAAAGTACACTCGAACAAATCTGAAATTTAATTTTTTCCCCCTTCTTTTAATATTTATAACAAAGTTACTCAAAAGTAAAGGTGCTGCAAAAAGCAAAGATGCAATTATTCATTAATAGGGAACTCTACTCCTCCTAGACCTGCAGGTAAAAACTTTCACTGTCTTCCCACGCAAGTCTCTTTGTTTTGTTATGAATATTTTATGTGTACAATTGCCAGATCTTTTAGCCAGAGAAGTGCAGAATTAATTCCAATTTGATTATATACGTCTAGTTCGTACTACACATCAAACAGCTCCTTGAGATTCATCTTTATTTTTAAAAAGGCTGAATGTTGTGCTTCATTTGCAAAGTGATTTACAGCTGCTGTAATGAAAAAGAAAATGATTTTGGAAATTTTTCATATGGAATATAATTCTGTCATGATTTCCACTGTCTTAGAAAAAGTTTTTAGATCAAGAAGTTCTTTAATTTATGCCATTAGAAAGTCAAATATACCAGTTTGAGTTAAAGTAGAATTATGATTTATTTTAAAACATTCTGCATGGATACAAATGTACACTTGAATAACATTCATTTAATTTAAGAAGTGTAGCAATAATATGCTTTGTTGCACTTCAATTTAAAATTAAAAACATGACTATTATGTATTATATCCTATACTACATCAGTAGTATGGTAATTAACATTGCTGCAGTGTCATTTTATCTATAATACTAATTACTGAGTTTAAATGACCTGTTTTCTTGCACAGTATGTTGTAAAAAGTTACACTGAACAGACTGTGCACTAGAACTAAATGGAGGAGATTAAAAAGCTTTTGATTGTTATGGTTCTTTGCACTTCAATATAGATGTTCTATTTTTTTGTGTGTTTATTCCAATTCAAAATAAGCAGTAATAAATTTCTTATGAAAAGTCATAAAGACAGATATTCCTGTTCACTGCAAATAAACCACAATGATTTTATTTATAAATGATCCCTACTTGACTTTGCATGCATAATAATTAAATACCAAGTTTAGCTTAATAGGTGGAAGAAGGTCAGTTTATTGAACTCAGTTTCAGTACACTGCATATAAATGACACAAAATTGCTAATCATAAGTAACAAATGTAGTTTAAAAACAAACGGGAAATGGTTACAGCCTCTTAGTCACATTTGGAAGCTCATGCTTCACTGAACCCTCAGTTAAATTTAGCAGCTATGTGAAATACTCAGAATCCATTTTCTTACTTAAATTGGCATAAATCTCAAATGAGGTTGCCATTATTTTCTCTCTCGAAGTAAAAGTGACCCAAATAATCTCTAATATGAATTCACTCTCCATAGACCAGAGAGGGGAAATGATAAGAGGCAAATTCATGACCAGGAGTAACATTTGTCTTTCTTATTTCCCCCTTCATAAAAATGCAGTGCTCATAATGACATAGTACTGACTTTCTGGAACCAGAATTTCCCTGCATACCTGTAGATGGGGAATACCAGGAAAGCAGTGAAGCATCTGAGGTGCCTCATTTCGGACCTGAGGGGAGGGGTGAACACTAGAAGTGAGACTGTAAAATTCTCCTGCATGGGCACAGACTGGGCACCAGGCAGGACAAAATCCAAGATCTTCAATATGAAAAATACAAGGCCTTGCCCTTTTATGTGCCTTCTTAGGTTTAAGGGAAGCACTGGTTTTACTGTTGTGTGTGCCCAAAGAAAGAGGAGCTGCAGAGACCACTTGAGATTCAGCACCAAACTGCACCTTCAGGACATGACCATTTCTGAAGTAGGGTCTTATATTTTCCCTGTGCTGAGATTACAGCTGAATGAAAGGGCTGACATACTGAGGAACTATTTTTTTTGTGAGGAGACTCTGTGACTTGCCCAGGCTCTATAGTTGGCTGTGCTTGATTATGGGAAGGACCATCATAACACTATGTGAATTCCTTTCTTGCAGTTCAGGATATTGTCTGGTTTATACCCAACCCCAAAATCTTACCACCTTTACAGGTGTACGTTTCAAGTATAACCATTTACAGTTAGGACACAGAAACACTTAAATGTGTTCACCCTCTGTTTGCAAGCTCAACACCCACAAATGCCTTTTGCAGAGCAAATGATTTCTTTTCCCTATGTGCAGTTTTAACTGCTACTGCAGGAAAATGAGGTTCTGATCTTGTTCACTACTGAAAAGAGAAGGATTCTCCATGATTATAGTACTGAGCCTTTAAAGTGATGGTGATTCATTTTGTAACATCAAACTAAGCTGGTTTCGGGGAAAGCAGACTTGCATGTGGCCTTGCAAAAGGTTGCAGGTGCAAACGTTAACAAGGAAGTATTTTCTGCATTTTGTACATTCCCCTACAAAATAAACAGCATGGAGAATGGGCACCTTCTGGGAAAGATGTTGCCTTATCCTGGTACAGTCAACAGTCTCTGCTACTCCAGAAAGCACAGAGTTTATTTTTCATATGTGGAATGGATAAAATATTGTAGGGCAGTTTAAAAGGCTCATATAAAAGACCTGTTACGATCTATATAACAATTTCCTTAATTTGTCAGATGGATCTCAGGTGCTTCAGCGTGGTGGCCTTTGTGCTGCTTCTTGCTCTGCTTTGTTCTCTGTGAGTTTGACTTCAAAGTTACACCAAGATGAAAACTCAGCAAACAAACCTGGGGAAGAAACAAGCACTAAACACTGACCTCCTTTTTTTAAGAAAGATCAATATTCACATTTATCTTATGCGCTAGAAATGAGACTGCAGTAAAGAAAACATATTAAATCATCCATAAAACTGGTCTGAGAAAACAGAGAAGTTCAAAATCGTCCAAGTTAATGATCAGACCACATTCTCAGTTTCCCCATTTTCCTCACAGATTTAGAAACATTTCCAAACAGGTAATATTACCTGTGGCAAAATCCCCAAGTAGAAGAGAGCACTCTCATGGGCTTCAATCTCAATTATGGAACACTTCAACTTTGGTAGGCTTTAACTAATTTATTAACAAATAATATAACATATTCCGGATGTAGTTATTTTCTATTTAATCTCATTACTTTTAATTCTTGCTTCACAGGGCTTTGTGGACATAATTCCCCAGCAGCATTTTTCTCTATCTTGATGCAAGACATCCACACGAGCATAGGCTGCTGATATATTCCATACTTCATTTCTCAGTAAGATCTGAATACTCCTGTGGTAGCTCTGTATCAGTTGGCCCTGTGACCACAAAAAAAGTCCCAATTCTGCTCTTTGAAAGGTGGAACCTAAGCAAAGTCAGTAAAAATGCACACCAAAGAAACACAATGTCCTTGATGCATGTTTATCTTGAAATGCTACAGACCTTATGACCATTAGGAAAATACCCACAATAATAAAAAACCAGCAAACCCCGAAAACCAAACAAAAAAAGCCACATACAAAACAGTCCAGAAACAATTTTTTTCCCCCAATGGTGTTCTTCAACCTAGCATCTGTGGAAACATTTTTGTTTTGTCCCAGCTAACTGTGTATCTTGTTCCCTTTGTCTTTTCTTCCACAATTAGTCCCGAACTAAATATTTTTCAGAACTTCCTTTGTGGCCTACATCTTTACATTACAGCCTCTGTTAAAATAGCTTTCGAAACTCCAAGCAGGAGAAAAGGAAGCCTGTTTCAGGGTGAAGCCCTGCTAGAAATGTGAGCAGGGAGTGCAAGAGGAAAGGGGATGGATGCTTTGCCTTTCGATTCCATACTACATCTGCAAGTTCACTGTCACCTTCAAGAGGTAGCACAGGCCCTCTGCTTCCTGGGGCCTTTACAAATAGTGAAATAGTACATTCTGGATTTATTCAAGTTAAAAGTGGGCTGAAGATTAGTTCCAAGAACATATTTAAACTTGTATCAGTACCTGCCAGTGGAGCAGCACTGAGTGTAAGGGAGCAGGAAAATCAATTGTGTATGGCTGCCTGCTCTGGTGTCCTTGGATCTTATCTGCAATATTTGATGTTCCTTTCTTTAGGATGAAAACAGATACAGTCCAAAGAAGGCCTAGTGCCTTGGAGGGAAACAAATCACCAAGGTTTTAGCTGTGTTTTGAAGGAGTTGTAGTGCCCTGGTTTTATGTGCTGCAATAACCGGTTTTTGATCATTTGCTGCCTGGCCTTTCCATCCTTTCCTCCTGGAGTCCAGTGTTCCAGCAGAATAGGAAAGCAGCTCTGCAGGCTCTGGGAGGGGTAGAAGTGGTGGGCTCTCCTCCTCTGTGAGCAGCACCTGAACCACTTTGCCATTCACCGTTGGTTTCTGCCCCTCAGCAATGGTAGCAGTGCCATGGGGATCCCAAGGAACCTGTGACGTGCCACTGGATTTCTGCTCAACTCCTCTCCCTGAGCAGCTCCATGGAGGGACAGGTGCTCCATGAAACATTAAAGCACTAACACTAATATTAAATTGGTTGTAACATCCCCCATCTATGGATCATCTACAGATCTATGGATCTCAAAGTGAAAAAATGCAAAAGTAAGTGTGCAATTGTTTTTTTCTCTCACTGGGGTATGTCAACATCTTTGCCAGGTTGGTTCATTTTCTTCCTGACAGTTAGGAAGAATTGTCCTATGGAAAATTTCCCTTTCTGGCTAATGTCATCTGAACTTGAGTTTCTATGTACAGTGATAAACTGAATCATGTTTTTCTGAGTCCCTCAAGCAAGTTCCTTTCGTTTAATGGGGTAGTTTTAATGGTTGTTCACAGTATCTTGACCATATCCTGTGATATTAAGTTTTGTCCCCTCTGATTTAGATTGACTGACTGTAGCAAGTACCTTCGCCTCCCTTGTGCAAAGCAGAGGCTGCTTCAGGGTTTGAAAGCAGAGTTTACATAGACTTCAGGTCTGCGATCTGAAATCTGACTTTAGGGACAGTGAGGAAGCACTGCATCAAACCAGAATTTCAAAGGTAACCTGCCAGGGCAACCTGCTTTGCTCTCTGCAGCAGGATTATATTCCTTTATTTCACAGCAGTGGCTACATGAGAACGTGCATTCTCTTAATATTGTGCTTATGGCATCCAGTTAGTTTTAGGAGTAGTTTTATGGTGTTGATTCCTCTGGCTGCTGTTATGAGGGGGCCCAAGCTGGAAAATAAAATGGTTTTATAGGGTTGTTATTCTAAATTATTTAATAGTTCTTTAAAGGGTGTTGTGTTTTGAAGTCTTCTCTTAAAGAGGAGATTGCCATATTCAAATAGGAGACACTCTATCGATTTTCCAAACTTTTGAGATCTTTATCCTTGTCCTGAGGTATTTTCTGTGTGTATGGAGATATATGTACAAAAAAGAACTTTCAAAATTGTATTTAAGCAATTATTTTCTACAGAAAATCCAGTTTTATTTAGGTGCTTTTAATGAATATTTGTACATTTGAAGAGTTATTTTATCTAATACCTTTCCCCTGCCTTTATGCTTAATCACTGTACGCAACATTATGGAAAGAAATTGTGGAAATGCTTTATTTTTGAAGGTAGTTTTAGGGGAGATTTCCTGTTTCCTGCATGCTTTCCTTGCTGCCAGCAGAGAGCAGCGTCCACCCATCCCACACAGCCTTTACCGGTACCCACAGGGACTGCCACAGCCAGGAAGAAAAGGAAAACTCATCTGGTTTATGTGGCACGGCTGCAATCCGTGGCTTTAATTCAGGAGTGGTGGATTCACTTGTGGGACAGAACTGTGGGATCTGTTCCACTGCTCAAGAGGGTTTGGGGGATTCAGGCGCTGCAGGTTGCTTGGCCATCAGATAAAACATCCAGAGTGGCTTTTCTGGCAAGAATTCAATGGACCTTACTTTGTGTTTATGAAAAAAAAAAAGGTGGAGAGAAGGGAAATAAAGATAAGAAAACACCACTGACTGGGAGGGAGCTGCAGTCTAATTGCTGGGCTTTGAAGAACAACAGGCATCATAATCAATATTTGATTAAAAAAGGCCCGTGTGAGAAATGTAAAATGTAAGAGAGAAGTGTAAAGATTAACATAATCTTTTCATCTTCTCAGTTGAAAAGTTTTAAAAAGGAAATGATGTTAATGAGCCCAATTAACCCATTTACCTGCCTAATGTAATGTGTCATCTACCAGCATATGGCATGAGACACTTTTTTCTGCTTTTAAAGCACCATTTTCAGTAGGAACTTTTCCCATTCACTCCTCTGCAGTTTTGCTTGTTTACTTCCTGTAAGTGACTGATTTGTAAAAAATGTGCCGTTAACCTCATAAATTAAATATTCAGGCTTACTGGCTAATGAGCACAATATGTCAAATTTCAGTGATCAAAATAATGTGCTTCAATAATGTATACTCCATTCTGTAACAAAATATAATTTTAATAGAGGACCCGCAAGGGTCATGGTTAGTCTTGCGATAATTATGTGCCATAGGATGTGAAGGAATGAAATTGCTCCAAGGACACTGGTAACACCCCACAGAGCCCATGTGCCACATGCTGCCTTTCAGGCATAATAAAGTGCTTCACTGTGTTTCCACTACTCCATTAATGCAATGATTTCTGCTTATTAGTAACTATGGAGCCTAAAGCAGATGCAGCCAAATTTATGGTGTCTTGCATTAATAACTGCTGGGCATGCTGACACCAGCTTTGCAGTGAAATCGTGCTCTCCTTAATCTAAAATACTCCATTGTGAGTAAAAAAAGATACTTTGGGGCATTCTAAGACAGACTTTCACTGACTGCAGAACTATCCTGTGTGTCCACAGCCACTTTTGTACCACTGGTGACAGCTCTCATCCTGTGCTGTGACAGTCACAAGCATTATACGAAGGAGGGAAAAATTACATTTGCATGCTCCTCTTAGTTTATTAACCTTAGTTTAGAAATAGGCTAAGCCAATAAGTAATTAAAGGAATAACTGGGGTTTGGAGAACTCATTACCCTAATTTAGTCTTGCAATCTATAAAGAGATTTTAGTTTGGTTTTATTTGAAGAATCTGCATTAAAAATTGTGTTAAGGATAATTTTTATCTCTGCTAAAGGGATGTCAAAAGAGCTGCCTTTTCAAAATCTGAAGCCTTACATAAATATTCAAAAGGTTGTAAATGGTAGAGAAGCCAACAAATTTGTGAGAAATCCAGATCAGTGAAAAATTGCTCTTTTCATTTTTTATGTGGGTAAAAGGTAAAATTGAAGATGTTAAAATCCAGAGGGCCTGAGTTCCTTTTTAGTAAGTTACACTTACATGCACTGACCTTTGGAGCTGCCTGATTTCAGAGCTCTTCTTTCAGAGAGGTCTTTGCTTGAAAAGCCAGAGGTTTTCCAATGGAATCCAGATCAGACAGGAATTTATAGGATGCATATTGAAATTAGTGTGTTTTAATTTCCTTATGGTTTACCATCTAGCAAGACAGACTTAGACATTCAATGCTTAAATTTCATTTGATCAACTGCATATTAATAAATCTGTTCCAGCTTTCTAAGATCTTGATTTTGCTTCTGCATTTTCTTTAGTACGTTCATTCCTAACACATCCTTCCCTGCTGAGCGGATGAGATAGAGCCAGTTGATTGATTTAAATTCTCTTTTAAACTGTTAGTGCATCTTCTGCTTTACTATTTGTGCTTAGCATTAGCAAAAAGGCTGTGCTAAATTAGTTTGAGAAGTATCTTTCAGGCTAAGTAATTAACACTGTAGTGTTGTGTAGGTTATTAATGCACTCACTGCTTTATTTACCTGCATGTATATATCTTTACATGTATATATCTCTACATATACATCTACAGAAGCAAATATTTTATTTTTTACTAACTTCGTTAATAGAAAGGAGGAGAAAAATGTCCTCATACACAGGCCAAGATTAATAAAAACCCTTTCTTGCTGTTGTGCACCCGGAGCAGCAGATCTGAGTGCCTGAGAATCACAGAGCTTCCTGCCCAGGGTAAAGGATGTGCCCTCAAAGCTCATCTATTTTACACCACAGTCAAAACACACCATTATTAAGGTTAATGATTCAATTTTACAAAAGCTAGAAAACACCACTTGTTGTAGTTATTTATTTCCCTAGTTCCTTTGCTGCCAGGATGTTCTAATTGCTAGGCCTATTAAGTTTTCATAAACTCTCTAAAATAATGAAGGGACTGCTGCTGTTTTTTGTGATCCTGTGCCCACTCCAGCCATGACATTCCATGAACTGATCCTAACAAAAACTGCAGTGTCTGAACTGTGGTGTAGCCAGAGAAACATGGTGATGCTTTACTGAAATGATAAGTCAGTGGAAACATAGAGTTTATAAACTCAGCTTTTTAGCCATGAAAGAGACAAAAGTTTTATCAGCTTTTTTTTAGCAAGTTTTTGAGAGCAGTATTATTCACAATATTCACTGCTTCTCAAATCAGTGCCAAGGAAAAGATGCGTAATTATTGCAAAATAATTTCCTGAGCCCTGTATCTCTGGATGTAAACTAGTATTTAGATAACTTGAAATTTGACCTCAATAAAATCCATTATGTGTCAAAGCAAATCCTTTGTGGCATGCAAAAATCATGAGTTATTCTGCCTAGTAGCATATTTCACTGGGATTTTTTTTTTTTTTGAGCAGAAGAGAGCTGTTTTGTCCTGGCTTGCTTTTTCTATTTCTTTAAAGAAGGTGAATAAATTAGCCATTCCAGCTGCAAATATTACTGTTCCAGTTTAACAGAGGACCGTTTTACTGTTCTCATTTTGTATGCCTCAAAAGCATCTGTGTACTATTTCTGTTGAGAAAACAGCAGAACTGCAGAAGAGGTAGAAATAAAAGAAAAACAAACAACCCCAATCCTGAACCTATCTTTGCTTTTCCTGATACTTCCCCTCTCTGCCAAAAGTTAATTTTTTTCCCCCGACAATGCACAATTTAAGGTGGATAGAAGAGTAGGAAATTTGGGTTACAGCATGAATTTGAGCTCCAGCTTCACTTAGGATCACTCCTCTGCTTTAACTTGGTCAAGAGATTTTGTGTTTATTCTTTCCTGCTTTGTTTTTAAGTTTGGTTGGTTTGGGTTTTTTTGTTTAGTTGGTTGTTTTTTCTCCATTCCCTGCTGTGTTTATGGATTGCATGGCTATGGGGGAAGAGCCAGTCTCTTGTTCCACATTCTGATCTCCTGTACAGCACCATGTATGCTGCAGTTGTGTAAATCAGTATTTTTACAAGTAACTAAAACCAAGGCTCTGGATACCAAGAAGAACCTTTGTCCTCTTACATCATTCCCACACATGCCTTATTCCATGCAGAGGGAAAGACACTTTTCCATAAGCTCAGGTACTAAAGAAATGGTGAGAAATTATTCTGAAAAAAGCTATTAGAAAATCAATTTTTCTACTGTGCCAATTTGCCACCAACTCCCCTCTGTTTTCTTGGTTGCCTTGCTTACAAAGTACAGATTTATCTGGCTCTGCAAAAGAATCCCTTAAGGAAAAGAGGAAGTGGTTATGGGATAAAGTTAGCTAGGAATCAGCACATGAAAATGCTTTTCCAATAGCGATACAATTTAGGCTAGACAGAATCTCAGCTTTTCACACAGAAAAGTTCATTTTTAAGAAGTATTTTTTCACCCATATTCTAAGAGTTTCAGGCACGTTTCACTTGTTGAAACTTGTTGACAATTTAATCTCTATTATCTTCCCAGGAAGATTCTTTTTAAATAGTCCAAATTCAGCCATGAAATTTATCAGCAATTGCTTTTCCTCCTGTTTTTTATACCTTTTCCCCTTCTTTGTGGCCAACTGGGACTGGATGCTCTCAAATGCTTGTGTAGGGAGATCTTCCCCAGCTCTGGGTGTTTGCACAAGCACTTGTGTGCTCACAGTCCTATTTGGGATTAGTTAAAGCTGAGGAGTTGAGAGGTGCTGAACATCTTACTGACAGTGTAAAGACAGCCTTCCTCTCTTTATCCCTGATGAAGACGAGTTTTAGGGTTCCTTCTCACACTCAGGTTTGCTGTTCTTGCCTGCAGAAGAGGAAAATACTTTAAATGTGCTTATATTCATGCTAACTAGACAGGGCTTAGGCAGAAGCTGAACTGGAGCTTTCAGAAATTAACACCTGCAGATCAGAATAAATATTCATTCCAAGAGTCCAATGAAAATTTCAGCACACTTGGTATTTTTCATGGTTTTAAATGCACAGATTCCGCTGCCCTTGAGCCACTGAAATCTGTGAGCAGTACCAGGTTTTGGTATGTAATTGGTGACTAATATAGGCTAAAGTAAAGACAGGAAATGCTTCCAGCCCTTTACTTAGAGAAAAATGTCCTCTCCCTGACGTAATTGAAAGATTTGTAAGTCTAATGTGGCTTATGTCCCATTATTTTCATACCAACTATTACTAAAGCCTAGATGATGCCTAATAAACAAGTCTTTAATCATCTTTAAAATGACAAACCTACTGATGAATTGAATTTTCTCCAACAAGATATTGCTGTATTGATTTTAGCACTCTGTTTTTAATAAACAGAGAGTGTCCAGAATTGCTTGCTATGACAGTCTTGAAAGTAGGGCATCGAGAGACTTGGCAAAGGGCTGAATTGATAAGGGAAGTTTTTGTTGGAACTCTAATCCATTATCCGTCCATTGTTGACATTCATTTGCAATGAGGACACTGGGCCAAAGTGCCCAATACTTCCAGATGACATTCTGGCTCACAGAGGAAAGGTGGTGGGAACCCCATAGCCATGCAATCCAATGGGTCAACGTTGGAACATTAAAAAAGCTGCCTCTAATTGCAGAAACATTTTTCATCACTGTTGGAATTTACTTTTCTCTGAGTATATGAAACCTCTGCACGTGTTCAGGATGTCAGGGTGTCTTCAATCAATCTGCCTTACACAGCTGAGTGGCTGTGGATTTCTCTGGGCAGAAGGTTCATGTGATGATGGCACAGCTGTTAAACAAGTAAAATGGAAACAACAGAAAATTCTTGTACACCTCAGACTATAACAAAATCCATGTCGGGGAAAACATCCTAAAATGTGCCAGTTAGAGTAACAAAAAGACTTTTCTGTTTCCAAGTTCCACCTCAAGAGTGAGTTCAGCTTGTGTATTAAAACTGTGAGTTTGTATATATATATGGATCCATTAGGGGACTCAAAGCATCTATATAATTATCCAAGTACATAGGTGGCTATTTGCATGTCATGTTAGAGACATGTATTCAGGGTATAATTCAGCTCTTTTAAAAAAACCTTTTTTTTTTTGGTTTGTTTGTTTTCTGGTTTTTTTCTGTTGTTTTTTTTTTTCCTCTTTTCCATACCAGCCTATGCTTTCATAGCATAAAAAAACCCCAACTTGAAACACAAATTTATAGATGCTAAAGCATAACAGAAGCACTGAGGGATTACTGAATAAAATGTGATACACGCAAGCTGATAATTGACAACTTAGTAATTGGTATTGAGTAAAAACCTGAATAGAAATATTATGGCCAAATCACCTTTAAGGCATTTCAGATTGGTTTAAATACTGTTGCTTGTTGTCTTTTTCATTTACATATTAAAAAAAAAAAGGTTAATACGCCTAAATCCCTGCCTTTCATTGTATGTCCTGTCTCACAACAGCAAAGCAAAGTCAAACAAGCAACCTCTAAGATAAAATATCTACACTCGAGGCCAGTGTTCCTCAAAGTCTGGGCCACCACTCTGAAATGAGGCACAAGGTGACAGATGTCAGTGACTTAATTCTCCCTGACTCCAACTGTTTCCAGCAGCTGCCGGAGGATGAATCCCTGCCTTGAAAGCACATGACCAGGAGTGCTCTGCACATGCTCCTGGTCAGAGAAATCCTGATCTAGGACAACTTTTTCTCCTATCCAGGCACCTTAGCTGACATGACCTCCTTCTCTGAAGTGCTAAGTAAACAGAATTCTGTTAGTCATAACATTCTAGGTTTCTAATAATCCTCAGAAACTCCTAAATATGTCCCTTAGGCTATTAGGAAAATGTGAATCCTAATCTTTTTATCTGTAATTGTGCAAAGGGATTTTTCCTCCACCTTCCAGTGAATGGTTTAGTTTGATCTCTTTTTTTACTGTCCTATACATATGGGATAGCCATAATTTTAAGTCTGCCTTTTTGTGTAGTATCTGTCCCTGTGTTCCTCAGGAAATTAAACACAGGGAGGCAGGTTTGGGGAGGTCTCAAGTGTCTCCTGCTCTTCTGGGTAAACTCATTGTCTGTTCTGTGTCTCTGTTCTTGGTGTTTGCAGAATAATTGAATACTTTCTGCAATTTTCTGTCTGAAGCTCATCTAAATCCTGATGAAAGTGCGCAGCACAGGGACGTGTGTGTTCTACCCAACAAGAAATGCTCAGTGAACATCCAGCCTTTCACTTCCAGAGCACAGTGCTGCATCCCAGCTACTTGAATACATTTTTCTCCCCACCAAGGCAGTGGCACAGATTATAAGTTCTTATCTAAATGTGGATCTGGTAGTGCTGCAAGAGCATCTGAGGCAGGAACAATTTAAAACACATTGTCAGCACTGACCTACCTTTGTTCCCTTCGAGTTTGAGGGGGTGAACATTCCGTTCTCTACTGTGGTTACAGCCTGGAACTCTCCTGCTGGAAGTGTCAGAAGCAAGATCAGGTGATAGTTGTCCAGATAGTTGTTAAATTTGACTAAGTCCTTATTAAAAAAAAAATGTATCTTGATGGAAAATTCCTACTAACCATAGGAAAATTTAGAAGCTTCTCTAGAAAGCATGGAAAAAAAGCCAATTACGTTTCTTCTCTAGGATCCTGAAAACTATTTTGCTACAGAATTTGATAGGGACAGAATTCTCTAACATATGTTTCAAATGTCCCAAATTGAGAGACTTCAGATTCTGCTCCAGGGTGGAGGAGGGTGCTTGGTGGCTACCTTTATTGCATCTCTATTTGTTAGGGTGGTAGAAGAGGCCTCTCCACTTATTTTATGTATTCACAAAATAAATTAGAAGACATTTTATCAACTGCTAGTAAGGAAAAAAAAAGAGCCCCACCTCTTGATTATAACAATATATACTCAAAATATCTACAGAATAATTTATTCTTATGCTTGGTCACAAGATATTCACTCAGTACCTCCTGCCCCCCATCCCAGCACTGCTATTTTTAAGTCTAATTCTGGAATAAATGCACAAATAAAACAGCCCCAGCTATGGCAAAGAGATTGAACAAACCCTTGTGAGACACAGAACAAAGCATGGATTAAAATCCTGGATGACTTCACATACTTTTAATGAATATTTTAGCTGAATATATCAGCCCACAGAGAATAATCCTGGGCATTCCAGCACGAGGCTGCAGTAAGGGCTAACCTACCAACACGCTGCTTCCAGCAAATCAGAGACCTAAGACTTAATCTACATCATCTAGAAAGCATGTGTGCAGAAAATGTGTAATGCCAGACCTTACTATAAAAAAGAAGATTAAGGCTGAAAAAGGATTAGAAATTAAGGAGCTTCTTCATGTTTCCTGATATCCTTCTGATCTGTGACCAGCCTATCTTCAGGGTCTCTGCTACTGATGCAGTTGTTAGTGATAGTTCAAATCACAAACACTACAAAGGATTATCGTTAGGCTTTAGCAAGAGCTGCAGCTTGGTGGTTTGGGGTTTATTTTCCAGTTCTACACTTGCAGATCTGTTGCAGGGATCAGGGGGAGAGCTGCAGGTTGGAAGCTCCACTCTCCAGGCTCACACTACCAGGAGCAGCAGGTCTTCGGTGGTGGCAGAGGTGCGATGATGCCCCACAACAGGGAGCTGATAAAGCCCCTTGCAGAGGAGCAGCAGAGCCCTGACACAGCCCCAGCCAGGGAAAGGGGCCAACGAAACAATGGGGAGGTCCGAGCTCCTCTCTGATCCATCTCCTCTGTTCTCCCAGGTTAAGCAAAATAATCCTGGGCTCAGTTTTGTGAGGGGGATGGCTGTGGGCGGGTTTTGCCGATGATGGTATAGACACACCATACAGCAACAAAAACAAGTTAGACACTGATGACAAAAGTTACATCTTATGAATTTCAATTCAGCTTTGCAGTGGGCACACTGAAAGTTTTAAACTGCATGTACTCCACTTACAGGTTAAGAGTATGCAGCAGGGAAGAATTAATTCTGATTGATATTAATTAATTCTAGTAATATTAATCAATTTTTAAATTACAGTATTTACTATGCAGACAGTTTCTTACTTATGACACAGTGTGTTTCCATTTTCTGGAACCTGATTATACTCTAAGATTCAACCTACACCCCAGCTGGACAGAATCATTATTATTTTGTTTGGAATTCCCAGCTTAATTTTCACAAAATGGAATTAATGTGACTGTAAGAGATATTCTATAAACATGGCCCTCAAGCTTGTTTCAGTGGAAATCAAATGTATTTTATCACCTTTGTGAACACACAGCTATAAGCAGGTTCTGAAGTAGAGAGGGTATCATGTGCACTGACAGCATTTATGAAAGCAAGTGATGATAAAAGAGTGGTAAACAATTTTTAGAGAAAGATTAGACAGTTTGATTTCAAATGAAAGCTGTGGAAGTTAACAGGGAGGAGCTGGCTTGTCAAGAAAACAATCTTTCCTGATTGTGTGTATTCGAGCACAAACAAACATTGCCCCTGAAGCCCCTCTAAACTCATGATACTGATAAATCAGACATAAAAGAAGCCCTGGATATTAAACAGTTGCTTCAAAAAACGTTAATGGTATCTGAAAATTACTGTTATTACTATGAGATGCAACATGATTCGACAGGAATTGAGACAAAAATCAAAGCATTGACTTCTTTGTACAGAATGTTAATACATGAGTAATTCCACAGAGCTGTCATGCTCAGCCCTGTGGAATATACTGCATTCCCTTTTCCAGGATAAATTCACAGATGGAGCCTCTCCTTTCTTGCAAACATCTCAGGAGCTGCTTAAGTTTCCGTTTTCAGCTGCAGGTTCCCACATTTCCATATTGCAGAGTTGAAAATTTCTTCTATTTTAACTCTGTTGGTGCAGTGTTTTGGGGGGATGAAGGAGGGCACTTTTTTGCATCCACATTGACACATCCCTGAGATCCCAAAGGCCTCTGTCCCCTCTTCCCTGTGCTTGGCTCACTGTCACCAAGATGTGCAGGACGTCTCCAGCTCAACCTTGGTGCTGAAACCTTTGTTTTTTCATGAGGTGTTGGTACCAAACCAGCTCTGCTTCCACTTAAACACATTCCAGGGAAACAAAATGAGACCCACAGTGAGCCTGTCCCTGCTGCCTGATGTTCCCAGCCAGAGAACCTGGAGCTGCTGCAGGCAGAGACAGCCCTGGAGCCACAAACAATGTGATCCCACTGGCAGGTAATTGGCCAAACCTATTTACCTGGAGAGCTAAATCTAGAAAGTTGTTTTAAAATTGTCTTTGCTGAAGCCTGTGCAGCTGTGGGTTCACACTGTCTCTGGCATGCAAGGGAGCTGCTTTCAAATTGCTGTCAAAGGATGTTATTTTTGCCAAGAGCCCCAGTATCTGAGGTCTCTGCAATCCCTGCAATATGGTGCATTGATAACTAGGGAGTTGCCTCTTTATTGTTCTAAAGCAAAATCCTATTTACAGCAAAACCTGTCACTTCACAGAATCCACAGACTTCTAAAGAGAAAAAGTTTTGCTTACTGCTAAAAAATATAGTGGAAAGTATAACTTCAGGGAATATTTAACAATACCTGCAAAATACAGGAAAGAATTCAAATCTGTGCCATATTTAAATTCTTTTATATATATATATATATATATATATATATAGTTGTTGTTGTTATGGGAAATACAGCTAGCAGCTGTTCCTCTCTTCTAACATTGAATTAGTCACTATTGTGTGGCATGTGTGTGCAAATATTTATTTATCATTAGCTTTATGATTCTCTTTCTCTTTTATACCACTACAGCTATTCAGCTCCTCTAAGTATTCTAACAGTTTTGTAAAGATGCCATTTGGGAACCCTAAATTGTAAATTTTCTCCATATGTGGCACATCCAACCTCCTGTTCTCACATATACATATAGATGACTGCATCAAAGTATGTTATATTTCATGCACTAAACCAGTTTCTAAGCATTACCATATAAACACCAGGTGAAATGTAACACAGCCTAAACAGACATCATTAAAATGTATTTATCAAATAACTTAAGTGAAACGGACTCAAGGAAGCCTCTTGTCATTTATTTACATGGAGCCTGGTGCTCTTCTTATCAATGCCAATGGGGAATCAAGTGATTCTCTTCTCATGGTGGATTTACTGCAGTATAAATTCACTGGCCTCAGTAGTAGAGCTACTACTTCTGATTTACACTGTTGTGAGAGGAGAATCAAACCTGGAGTTTACAGCTGAGGATTTGTACTGGATAAAGCATTCAGAATGCACACGGAAGGAAGGGCCCCTTGTGAAGATCAGTGGTCATTCTTTATGTATAGATCACTTGGTTTCCTGCTTTGAATACTCAGTCAGTGATCATTTCTAGCAGAACACATACAAACCAGGCTTATGAGGCATTGAATCAGGTTTAGGGTAAATTTTCAACTTGCCCTAAACAACATGGTTGAAAAATGGAGGGTGTATTTACTTGTACAAGTCAAGTGGCCGCTCACCCCTTGTTAGCACAGGCACACAGGAACTATGAATTTAGGCAAATGCATTTGCCTAAAAGCAGTGGAGATCATATAGCATAGTCCACATACCTGGAGTTTGATTTGAAATAAAATATTTCATGATGTCTAAATATTTTTTTGTTCTTTATGATTCAAATTCCTTGGTAATTTTTTTTTAATGAAATGTCTCCTGTCAGTACAAGAGATTTGAGGATTGTTGGCACATACAGAGTTTTGCAGATCTATGCATTTACAACGAGCTAATTAACATGCAGGCTTTCCTGTAAAAAACCGCCAGGTTTTGGACTCAAAGATCATCTGGAATTAGGCTCTTTCTACTGAGGAAAGAGGCACCACCCTACCCCGATTTCTTGTGAAATTTTCAGCTCTAAGCAAAGCTTAAGATCTTATGCAGTTTTGATGGAAGGACTCTGCAGTGAGACTGAAATGCCATGTCATCCCAGCAACAGGAGCCCACAGAGCTGCCAGCAGTGCCCCTTCCTTTCCTGTGCCACCCTGCTTGGGGACAGCTTTAGTACCAGCCAAGGTTCATCACATGCTTTGTGCAGGACATCACAAAATGCCCAAAGGAATGCCCTGACTGGGCCCCTCTGGATGTGTTCAGGAGGATGACAGGCCTTGAGCTCTTATGCTCAAATGCCAGAGCTTTTTATTTAGACTTCCAGGAAGAACTGCACATTTATAAGCAAGTTAAGATGCAACACAGCTTTTCATCGTAGTTTAGGATGGGTAATTTTCCACCACCAGATGTGCGAGCAGCACTGCACAGATAAGGCAGCTTCATCTCCAGAGCAATCTGTAACGAGCAGGGAGGGTGCACCAGGTGGGGGATTCATGGGAAACAGCTCAGTCAGGCATCATTTCATCAGAACTCTTGGAAAACAACCTTACAGTCTGATTTGCCTTTGCCCAACACTCTGCCTTCTGCACCCTGCCAAATTTAGAGCTCTTGGAACACTTCTCCCTTTGATTTTTTTTCCTTGTGCACTCCCACCATTGTCGTATTCCTCATATATAACATCCAAATGTGCATGTGTATCTGTATGTGAGAGACCTGGTTACTTCTAGATCAATTTACTTTAATTACCTCAAGTCTTTATCTGGAAACTGTGTAAGAGTTTACATGGATTTACTTTTAATTGATAGGGAAACTAAATACAGGACATGGTTTAAGAGGGGCTTTTTCTATGGAACAAAGCTGATTTATTGTTGCATAAACTGATACAAACTGCAGTGTAGACAGGACTCTTGGATTTGGAGCTCTGCAAGCATCAGTGGGAGCTGGGGGAGTTTCAAACTCTTTTTCACTCAAATGATGACAGCATAGGCACATATTTATTTTATGCATCCAGGGAGATTTTAAGAGGCCTATTCACTCAGAAAATGCAGACCTCAGTCCTCAGCTCTCCTAAATAAAACAAGCCTTCCCTGAGCTGTGTAGATGGCTGAAGATTCCCCCCAGATGACCACAAACCTTTCAAAAGCTGGCAGCTCACACATGCTGCACTTCAAGGCAGAACATTTGTGCTTGGATTCCCCCATGGTCCTTCCCTACTCGTTCCCTTACTCAGGGCGTGTTTTGAAGTGCCAGCAATATGCACAAGGCAGCTCTCTCTACATCAATAGAGACAGTGCTGTTGGGCTATCTTTTCAAGTCCTGGGAGACAACAGCATCTCTGTCTTGCCTTGTTCCAGGCAGCTGAATAGAGGAATACAGCTGAAAAAGGAGAGTCAAAGAATCAGGATTTTACTAGCAAGTGAATGGCATTAGTGGCCCCGTGTAGCAGAGGCTGCCTGCTCAGAGACCTTGAGGACACTGCCCCTGCTCCTGAACGCTCACACAGTGTCAGGAACCACAACACAGGCCGGAGTGTCCTCAAGCATATGAATGACTTAAGGGGACATGCTCAGTGTGTGAAAAAATTCCCCCCAGCCATTCTGGGGGAAGAATTCACTAATGATCTGAGCAGTTCCAGTTCCATGATTTTGCTAAGGTTCATATGGTTAAAATCTTGAATGAGCATATGCTGAAACCAGCCAAGTAGGAACGTGTGTAATAGCAGTGGTGGGGGCAGAGCTGAAGGGTTTTAAGAAAACATTGGTTTCTCACACAGTGCAGAGAAGAAGCCTTTAAGATCACTCTGTGCTCCAAAATGCAGCTTTTGGGCACATGCCCAAGGGAGCCTCAGCTGTTGAGGCCCAGCTTCCAGCAGGGAAAAGAGGTGGAAGGTGGCTCCTCTTTTGTTTCTGGAGGAATATTTCCCTTCCTGCTGTCTCCAGACTCTGGGGAAGATCCTGCTAACCTGCACTAGGCTGGCAGTGACACACAAGGACATCCGTAACAACAACGACTTTATCATTTCCTTTCCCCCTTGTAAAAGGATATTGTGGAAGAAAAGACATTTGGTAGATTATTTACAACTGAAATGAATCTAATGCTTTTGGATTATTTACTACTGAAATGAATCTAATGCTTTTTATGCTACAGAACTTGTACAGAATAGTCAGGTACACCTGACAGTTTATAAAGGTATAATTTTTTGCTCATGCATTCCCTTGGCAACAAACTATAATAATCTAGAAAATACTCAGGAAGTATCTAAGCAACAGAAGAGAACTTGAAAACATTTACTATATGACTAACTGCATCACAGTAATTGAATTTCCCTAAATCAAGAGGAAGAATTAAATTAATGGAGCAATAGTTTGGCTGCAGTTAATAGACATATGCAAAATCATTACTTAAGCATATTGTTAATTATGTTTGAATCAAGAATAAATTGAGTGATAGCTGTTAATTATGCCTGTGTGCCCAAGAAAATAAGTAATCCAGCAGGCTATAAATACTGTGTTTGCACCATATATAAATGTATTTGCACGATGCTGGGAGGTGTGGGTGAGGGAACAGGAGAGCACGTGGGTGCGAGGCTGGAAGCAGGTGCCTTGCTTGCTTGGTTTCAGGTCAAAGTTATTTAATTCAGATGAATGAACAGAGGCTCAGATTCTGCTGTCAGTTCACTCTGGGCCACTGATTTCCCCATTTTTAAATTAAACTTTCCAGTGAGAAAACCCAGAGAAGATTCATGATCCTGATGAAGTGCAATCCTCACACACACTTTTAAGGAGCCAAGGATCTCAGTCCCACAGGAGCTGATGGCCCAGGCAGTGGGACCAGGGCTGGGTCATGAGGGGGTAGAATCTGCTAAACACCTTGGACCCTTATGTATTTTGCATCCTACAGACTGTAGTAAAAAGCCATGTAGGTGTTCTGATGGCTTTAAAGTAATTGAAAAAGGAAAATACTTGGTTCTGAAGTAGATCAAATTGTGTGAATTGTCTTTGTATCCCTCTGATTCACTCATGTCCACATCCAGATGTGTCCATAAACAGCCCAGGAAATGAAAAGAGAACTTAGATTAACTGATCGATTCTGTGAACCAAGCTGAAGCATTCTTCTATTTCTGTGTGCAGATTTTTCTCAATTCAACAGTTCAGCTAAAAGGACAGAACTTGTGAATGGGGTTCTCTGGGACATCAGAGTAACTACGTAGGTGAGCTGACCTAAACCTGATGTCAGCATTACAGCAATGGGAACAGGACAGCTCTGTAGTTGACATCACCTGTGAAAAAGGTCTTCGGAAGTTTGCATTTAAATTGTTAAAATTCCAGCCTGGACTGGCTTGTGGTCAGTGTAACAGTAAATCAAAAAGTTACACACTTCTGTGCCTCCCTATGTCTTTTTACCAAATTCTGCTCAATGGAATCTCCCTCACTGTAAGGGACCAGAGTCTTCCCATTGCCAGTTACAAAAATGCCCTCTGAGGTGCCCTGGCCAACATTTCTCCAGTAAGTTATACTTGAGAAATCTGAGGCACAGTTTGACTGGACAAAACAAAACAAGCTTAAATACATAGATGGGCTGGTATCAGTCTTGGCAATGCACTCACAGTAAAAACTGTCTCCTTTGATAAAGTTCATGTGGCCAAACCACAGCATTAGACCTAAAAAACAAGCCCTTCACCTCAGTGAACCTCCCTGCCTGTGCAAGAGAAGGCAGGGTGCAAATTAAACCTCATGGGCCAGCTCCTTCCCATCTCCCATAACAGGAGAGACAGGACTAGCAGCATAATTTGAAAAACAGCAAAATTTAGTTACTATAAGGCAGTGCTTGGATTTATTTCTGAAGTTAAGGTTCCTGAGACTCTGCTATCAGAGCTGCCACACTCCAGCAACACATAAAAACTGGACCAAGGTGAAAAAAGGAAGGCTTTGGCAAGCACTGGCTCCACATTAAGGAATGATTTGTTTTTCAAACATGCAAACAATTTAAGATAAATGGAATCCAAAGCACTTGTAGTAGTGTTTCAAGTAGATATTTAATCAATTCTGCAGAGTATCTTCTGCACTACATTATTATACAAAGAGAGCCAGAAGCCTCATGTCATCAAACATACTGATGGAAATGACCCATAAGAAACTATGACAGAGGTTTTTTTGTGTGTGTGGGCAGACTAAATGGGTAAATGGGCACTCATAACCATTTTGATCTCATACAAGAAAGTTCAGAAACTTCAGTTCCCACTAGTCAGTGGGACATTAAAATTCTTAGTTTCTAAAAACTAGATCTTCAGTCTAGGGTAGAAGAGATCTTCCATGATACAGTAATAAAGATATTAATCATGCACAAAGTAGTGCCAAACAGCAGTTATCGTAGGAAAGAAAATGTTGAAAGCCATCTAAATTTCTCACACATTACCGTGCCTGAATGCACTTCTTTACCTTCTTCTGATAGGAAGTAGTTCTAATATCTGTAATTTAGTTCTTACTATTTTTGCTGCTTCTCATTACATGGGTAGAAGAAAATTAAAGGTTATCATTAAATTGCACAAGTTACAATTTAAAGGAAATGCCAGTTAGCATTAAAGTAGTTTAAAAACTGAACAGATGTTGATAGCTAAATTATTATATGGAAACAGTCTATCTGTGGAGAAAAGACAGTTTCCTCCTCCCTGCTGTCACCAGACACTCGCTCCCTTTCACTTATGACTTCTTTTCTCCTGTCTCATTCCTGACCTTTCTTTGTCAAGTGGTCATTGAAGGTGAGGTTCACATTTATCCACCCACTGGGCTCCCATCTGTTTCTGAATCATCTGAGACCCAGACATCCTCCTGGTCACCAACCTGACAGACATGGGCAGGTTTTGTGTGTACTTTGCTCTTCATTGCAACCACTGGCAGCCTGGAACTCTTCAGTAAGTCAGGAAAAGTGAGCAGATTTGAGATGTCATACTCAAGACGTTCCATGGACAGAGTTCAGATGCTGGGATGTTCTTTTCTCTGTTCAGGTGACCACAAAACAGGTTCAAGGTCATGTTTATGTCACCTCCAGTACAGGGATGCCACATGTGCTCTGATCAGTCTCGACACACCCAGTGAAGGCTGTGTTTGTCTTGTGAACCCAGGAACTCAACCTGAGAACAGCAGAAGCTATTGGGGTTTCAAAAAAGTGATGGTTGCCAAGCCACCTACTACTACTTTGAAAATCTGACCAAAAAAGCCAAGTGCATCCAAAATATCTGTTATTATCTGTTAAGGTATGATTGATAATAAACATCAGAAATTCAAAGGGCTCACCTACACATTAATATAAGGAAAACAAGATACATATAAGCAGCTATCCCTGGTTCTTTTCATTTTTTGGCCACTCCAAATTATTCCAAACTCTCAAGAAACACAGTGAAATAATGAGTGGCTCAAGAAATATATGGAGGGATTCTTTTTTACTGAGTTTTACTGTTTCCATATCATATTTCCAGATTTTTCTCATATATCCATTGGGAACAAGCACTTCTTTTAATACAGAGAAGGCTTCCTTTTTTGTAAATCCACTTCTTAGACCAAACTGCAGGACTTGGAGCAATTACAGGAGCTGGGAAGTTGTGTTACTATCATGCTGAAAATCAGGCTTGTACACTGAGGCAGTGACCAAAAATTAACAAAATTCCTATTTTTACTCCAGATATTACTAGGAAAATTTCCCCATAAAAGAGGTCTTAACTTCAAAATAAATATCTGAGAAAGGATGTGAAAAACCCCTTGTATTTAAAGCACAACTTCCATAATTATAATTGGTAAAGTGAGGGAAAAGCATTCAACCCCAAGCATAGATCTCTCTTTTCCCAAAAGCCAACCAAGCTCAGCACAACTGAATTAACTATACATGAGAAAATAAAGTAAGATAAAGACTGAAGGAAAAAGCAGTAATAAACTATAGGATATATTTAAAGTCAAATATAAGGAAACAAAATTATGCTTTGAAAGCATTCAATAAAAATGTATTCAAAGAAATCAGAAGGAAAGTAGGATCCTGATTAAGCAGCGTTAATAATAATGGGTAGGTCTCTTCAGGAGGAAAACAACCTACAGTTAAATAATGAAATTCAATTAGTAATTACTATCCAGTGTTTCTAAATATCGTGTTGCCTTGGAAATGCAGATTCATGGATTCTGATCCCTGATACCCTGAGGTAAATACACAGTAACTGCAGCAAAATTATGTGGACTCAGCCAGCTGTAACTGAAAGCAGAATTTGGCTGTAATCTATGACTGAGTTCCCACTGAGTTGATTATGCTATTTCAAGCTCAATCAATGATGTGCTAAAAGAAGAGCCCCTATAAAAATGTCAGTGCAAACAAAAGGGAAGGTTAGGATAATTTCCCAAGTGTTGATGGAGCTCCTGGTGCTCCAGATGCTCCTCAGCTAAACAATTACAGGCTTTTCCCTGCTACCTGTAAAGAGATTTTAAGAACAAATATTTTGCTGCAAACGTCATTAAATTGCCTAGGATTGCAGGTATTTGGAAGGCACTTTCCAGGATGGTCTCTCACCCTGGCAAGTCATAGCTTCCCATCTCGTTGTTGTGAATGGCACTACACCTATGGATAATAACAGCATTTGGGGGAATGTTTCCAGAAGATGTGCCAACTGCATGCCAGGTCTCCATGCTGCTGCCTGCTGCCTGCTGGAAGAGCTTCCCTAAACTCAAGAGGGAAGTGGATGAAATAACAGGAGATTAGAACTGAGCACATCTCTGTATTGCAGACTCCAGCATCTTGCCCAGACAACCCCAAAGATGGCTTCTGAAAACTGTCCAGCCACAGCAGCATCTCCATGGGAGGGTTATTTTAAGTGTTGTTTTCCAGTTCATATTTTATCCACAACACAGTTAAAATCCAAAACAAGGCACCAACTTAACCAACCCGGATAAAATGTCAGCAATAGAATTATGATGGCCAAAAAAGAGAATCAGAATACTTAGAAAATGATTCTGCTCTCTTTTTCTGCCTCTGAAACGCCTCTCTACCTATAGGAAACCTTTTCCTAACTACAAGAGCTTGGGTGAGACAACACACTGCTCCAAATATCAGAAGTTTTGGGTTGCTGGATGAGGATCTTGCTGTGAGAAGTGTGTTTTTCAGATGTCTTTGAAATCCCCTGCACATCCCTCCACATCTCCATCCACACTGCTACCCACACACACAGTGATGTCAGATTTTTCCACCTCTGCTCTCCCACTGGGTGGTTCCCCAGATATGAACTGAATCTCAGCGAGTAGAGATGAGGAATTTGCTTTGAAAGCACACCCGGGAGCTGAACGGACATTCTGAAGTAGATGCACATTTTCAGAACTGCAGATGATTTTATAGGACTGGGTTGTGAACACGTGCGCATATTTTTGTTGGAAATATTGACTTGCTGCTTATAGCCATTAGAAAGTCTAACCAGTGCAATCATGGCAGCTGCAGGTGATTATACAGTTACCAATGGGTTATTAAATCTCCTCAAAATCAATGACTGATCTCCTGGAAATGGATTTAAAAAGCTGGGGAGGTGCATAAACAGCCAGGGGAATTATACAGAAGCCATCTGATATTTTTTTAAAATCTAATTAAAGTCATTTCACCCCACCGAGACCGTAATAGCAGGGATGTCAGAGAAGGAGCAGTAATTTCCTTCCTGTTGATTTCTGGGATGTAACTGGAAGAGGCAGGTATTTTTAGTCCAGCCTAAAAAATAGTTTATAAGTAAAGCTTTATCGGTGCTCGGGGAGAAGAATCTAAACAACATTTTAATGCCTTGTTGTGCTGCACACTCTATTCACGTGTTTTAGCAGTGAGTAGATGGTTAATAGCAGTGAAGATGGGCTGGTCTGTGCTGTGGATTTTTACCAGGCTGTGCTGAATTTTACCTGAACCTGTCAATACAGCACACAATGTCACCATTCTGGAGCTCCTCACAGACATAAATCAGCAAGACATCCCCTCATCATTTACTGCCGCGGTAATATTTTGTCTAGTATTAACTAAATTCTGCTCCTGTTTATGCTCTGTTGGTTTTGCTTGCAGAACATTTCAGGCACGTTGCTGTTGCTGTGTCTGATTCTGCTCTCAGTAATAGATCAGCAGCATTAATTTAAACCTTGGTGTTCCGGCTTTCTCCATGTCTGAGGACACGCACAAGGGCTGGAAGTTCAAAGAACGGAGTCCCAGCCTCCAAAAAAATGCAAAATCCCTACTGACTTCCTTCTGGGATTTTACAGCTGCAAAGAAGATGGGATGGTAAAGCATAACATGAAAAATGGCTTAATTTTGCCCTGGTGCATCTTTTTCAAGACTTGAACCAGAAGCCTGTTGTAGTTTTGGTGTCTTTGTGAAGACAACGACAGAATGGGACCTGAACTGGTACGAAGTGAGAAATGGCTTGACTCAACTGCCAGGTTGGTTTTCAGACAAAGCCTCTAATGTTGTGAGGAATGTGGTGTTTCTGAAACACCGTGTAATGATGCAGGTATTTAACTGAAAATATACTTCGCAGAAACTAGAAAAATTACTTCTGATCTTACCTGAATCATGTTAAAAACACAATTAAATAGTAAGATTTCACCAGGTTTTAACTGTCTCTCTTTTGGGTTGGCCACATCTAGTAACATACCAGATGCACTTTATCTTTGAACAAAATGAGCTTTCCAGCTTGGTGTCAAAGTACCCTTGGCTGTGCTCTAGCCCTTATTCCAGAAGAAAAATTTGGGTTTGGTGTTTTAAAAGTCACCTTCCGTCCATTGCATTAATCTGCCAAAGTCGGACAGCTGCAGTTAAACTCACTCCCGCAATTTATCACACACACGCAAACACGGAGTGTTTCTCTCTCTCTCTCCCTCACACTACTCCAGCTGGCTTATTTCTGGCAAGTAAGAGGTTTTCCTTTACATTTAAATCTGTGTTTTAATTTTGGTTCACTCTCTCTCAAAAGCAGAAGCCTACAGTCTCCCTAGCCCTAATTTTTGTTCCATTTGCCTCTAAACTGCAGGGTAGATATTCAGTGTTATGATAAAGTGAAGCACTTAAAGAAAAATTCCTGTCAAAAGTCTTGTTTTTCAGAAGTAAAAGCTAATACACAGTTTTGAGAGAAACATTGCAGTTGCAATCCTGTGCACATAATGCAACTATTTATCATTGTTGGGCACTTTTAACTGGATGATTCAAGATTTACTTCATCGTTTCAAGACATTTAAAAGAAGATAAAGGAGAAAACATTTGATAAAAGATGATCCCATATGTTATAAATAATTACTTCTCTAGTGTCACCATAAAGTATCTTATAATAATGAAGCAAGGTGAATAATTCACACTATTTTCTATCAGCCTGAAAAACTGGATAATTTTTTAGGAGCTAAAGTGAACGATAAATTTCAGTCCCAAGTGAGCAGCACTGCAGAAAGCCTCCAACCCTTACGCAAACACCTACATGAATAAGGGAAATAAGAGCCCAGCCTAGTGAACGTTGCCATTCTCTGCTCTCACACGTTATGTCAAACCAGTATCACCACAACACTTACTGGTAGGGTGTGCTCCACCAGTTTAATAATTTTTAAAGTCTGCTCAAGCCATTTTCAAATACCTCTAAAGTGGTTTATCAGTTCTGTCAGAATTAAAATTATTATTCCAATGACAACTGAATTATTACAGCAGCAATCAACCAGTTTGCTCCCACGTTCTAAACTTGTGCTTTATTTTTCCATAGAGAAAAATAATCTTCCCTCAGAGAAGTTGTGACTGCCTTAAGTTCTTCAAGAAATTTGTAGATTTGTTCCTGCATTTGGTAGCAAATACATTTCTTGTAAAATACACTGTGGGTGCAACTAAATAAAGGTAGAGGCTGAATCTCTGCTATTTCCTTGTCAGACAGGATGACACAGTGTATGGAAAGCTCAGAGGTTAACACTCTAATAAAATACAAGTCAACCCCAGTGATTTGGTCTGATGCATTGTCTACAAGGTTTGGGTAACTCTATCCAGAAATAAATAGCCTATTTGTTGGAATAATGAGTATTCATATCAGTGTCCTTGTGAATTGTTACATACAGACATGAAACTGCATGGGAAAGACAAACTAGGAACCTAGGGAAGGAAAATTCCTCCCTATTTTAATAATATTTTCAGGATTAAAACCCAAATAGGGAAAATTAGCCTATTAACAGTAAGTGATTGTCTACAAAATTAAAATTCAAATCCAGGTATTAGAACATTTATTATTCTTTCAACCCCTTCCAACAGCATAGGGATTACTCTTCTCCAACTAAAAAAACAATTAAAAAATGGAATTAGAAAAAACCTCTCCGATTCTAAACTTGCACAACAACTATTCTGTCATGACAGAAAAGCCCTTGACACCACGGTGCAACGGACGGGAAAAAAGATTATGGCTGTGGTAGTTGGCGGTGGTGGCACAAAAGCAGGTCTTGGTCACCAAACATGCCAGCTGCAGTTTGACATGTACAAGTGGCTTTTCCAGTAGGGAAAAAGGGTTTTCAATGCCAAATGGGTCTCTAAGAATGTGATTCCTCCTTGTGGCTTTGGAATATTTCTGCTGTAATCTGGCTGGAGCTGCAGGGGGCAGGTGAAAGAAGGCCACAGCAACTGTGGGAGGACAACAGGCTCCTCTACCTTCTCACTGGCACAGAAAACTGGATTTTATTCTTAATATTTAGCAGTTTTCAGTGTAGCTGCAGATTATACCTCCTTCCCTCTTCGTGTCTGAGGGCTGCTTATCTTTGTGTTGCACATGGGCTGGAGGAGATATGGGGACAATCGGGATTTTTCTGGTGCCACCGGGACACTCCTGTGAATCCACAGCAGCTGAGCCCAAGCCAGGAGCCTCCAGCTCCAGCCAGGCTGTTTAATGACCAGCATGTAAAGCTGCACACCAGGAGCTCTCCAGTTCTAATGCTACATCCGTGGCTCTGTCAGTGAGCATTATTTGGGTTAATAGGAGCATGAGCTGACCACTGACTTCTCACAGATTTGGATGCAAATTCTCAGGGCCTGTTGACAGCTCAGCGCACAACTTCATCAATTCTCCCCTTTCTAACAGCTTGGTTTTGCTTGCAAATTGTGTCCAAGTTGAGGTTTTTTTGCTGAAAAAGAAGCCTCATTTCCTTGGCGTTGGGCAAGGAAAGTTTTCAAGGTTCCTTTGGAAATTAAAGGTGGAAGTGGTTTGCTTGAGATGGATTCTCTAGGTCTTGGCTCATTTACAGAAACAATTCCAGGAGAAACAGCCTCCTCCCACCCCAAATCAACACTCTTCAGCAGGAAAACAATTCTGTACAAACAGCAGCCTGGCAACTGCCAGGAGTGAAATCTTGGCTCTGCTGAAGAAAAAGACTTTTACCATGGATTTCAGTGCAGCCAAATTTTCTTTCCAGGTCGTTTGAATCCCTGTCTCACAGCTGGTTGCTCAGGTCTAGAAGCACCACAGAACGGGTTCTGGCAGTCAGATGCTGCTGGAATACTGGAATCCCCATGCCTGCCTGCTGCATTTCCTCAGCCAGAGCTGGTCTGAGGCAGCAGCAGCTGCAGGCTGGCAGTGCAGAGACGTTTCCTGGGCAGAAAAGGGATTTGCATTGCCAATCTGCAGTTACGGCTGATGGAGCCCCAGCACAGCTCAGTGTGCTGATGAACATCCCATCTGTGGGATTTTCGAGGAAACACCAGGTTCTGGTATTTAACTGACAGTAAAGGTAAACACAACTGCTCACTGCTCTGCTTAGTGACTATGGCATAAAAGAATGTCTTCATGGTAGGAGATTCTAGCAGGCAACATGTTGATTAATTCTATAATCAGTAAGTGACTTTTCATTCATTTTTCAGTAAGAGAACTGGTCAGCGTTAGGCCAAGAAAGTCAACGAGTCTTCTTTTGCTTTTAGCTCTTCATGGTGGTAGAATTCCTAACCAGCTTTATTAGTATCAAAACTGAGTTTTTCAGAGAAGCTTGGGCACCTCCTCACTGAACTTCAGGAGGAATTTGACACCCAATTTTTTAAAAAATCTACCTAAATCTACCTTCACATATGAATTTTTCTGACTTAGAAGTAATGAGAAACACAGGCATCTCTTTTATCCTAAAAATAGAATTTTATTATATCCTTGAATCATCAATATATGAAGCATCAGGACAGACCTGATCACTTCAGTGGATGTTCTCCAAACCATAAAGAATATTTCCAACATAATTATTTCTTCTGCAGTATTTTCTCCTTTTGGACTTCACATCTAATTCACAAATCTTTCTTTCATACTGATATATTATCCTTCTTCACCCGAGGAAAACAGCACCCTGACTTGTGTGCAATGACTAACATCAGTCACTTACAGATGTTCATTAGTTTTCCTTCCCTCTTTCTTGGCATTAAAAATACTGTCCCATTGTTCTGCAGCAAAAAAGTACATTTAGGATATTCATACACACGTGGATACATATTCACCTTGTGACTGCCCTACATGGAATACTATGAGGAATAAAAATATTTTCAATCATCTTCAGCCCAAACCCTTAGAAGAGATTTAAGGAAATGTGTGTGGGTGATCAAGCTACTACTGCAAGAGTCTTGAATGACTATGTGTTTTGAATTTGTATGGATTTTTGTTGCTCCCTTTCAAGTTCAGAAGCTCTTCCACAGAGTAAAGTCTTTAAATTTAGGACAGGGTTTGTATTTTTTCTTTGAAAACTCGTCAGAAAACAGGAATTGGAAAGATCTCATGTCTCCATGTTAGGAAGTTTATTAAAAAATAATTTTTCCTTTATGTTCCACTTTGATGAGTTTTTGTGGATGATCTTGACAAATCACAGATTCTCTGCTCCAGAGCTTGCAACAGAAACCCATTTATCATAGAAAGAAATTAATATTTAATGTAGCTGGATTCAGCCCTGCACTGGGCCTTTCCCTTCTTACTCACCCTTTGCTTCTTTTTACAGCTGTTTAGAACTGAATGAATAAGCATAAAGAAAAGAAAAAAGCACCTTGTCCAAATGTGAAGTTATTGTTACAGCCTGGTTTGAGCTGCAGAATCCGTGCAACGCGTTAGGATTTCTGCCCTGCTGCTGAGTTTGGAGGGTTGGGATGAGTTTAGACATGGGAGTGAGAGGTGACTCAGTGCTGTGCCAGGAGAATTGTTTGTGCTCATTTAGCCATCCCTGACTCCAGTCCTGGCTCATTAGCTGCTCGGCTGCCACTGAATTTCAATTAGGGAATGGTCCCCAGCACCACCAGGGACTTCTGACCCTCACTCAGCCTAAATCATCAGGCCCAAAGACACAGGTCAACTGTGCCTGGGCTGCTGTGGCAGCTCTGGGCACCTCAATGCATCCTCAAGTGCATGTTAATATTCTCCTTCTCGTGGACCTGTGGAGATGCAGAATCAGCTGCCTTTATTTACTGGGTCCCTGGAGGGATTTGGGAATGAACTGCATTAAGAAGTTGCTGATGCCTTGTGGGAAATCTCTGAAACACATTTTGTTTGGAATCAATTCTTTATGTGCCCCATAGCATATTTTCTCTGTCTCTTTTCTTTTGCACTGGAATCCTTATGAGAGAAGTTGTTGCCTTTTTGGGGGCAAGATTTCCATTACTGTCTCATCTCAGACTGAATTTCCATGTTTAAGTATATGCTGTTTGAAGCAGCAATTAATGCAAACTCTATTCCCCAGAAAGAAGAGGTTGGGATTTTTTCTCAGGGAGGATCAACGAAAAATAAGGGAGAGGTATTTGCTCAAAAATTTGGTTAACTTGCCTGATGAGGGTGCAAGAGGGATATAAGAGAATGAGGAGAGATCTTTTCCCCTCCTTCTATCCTAGCTGGAAATTTTCTAGGCAGGTCTTTTGTTTCCCCTGAGGATGACCTGTGAGGGTTTGAAACCAGTGCCATGTTCTGCAGTATTAAGTATGACAGGAGAAGTGGCATCACTTAATTTATTTTTGTTTTAATTTTTTTTTACAGCACAGATAGCATAGCACACTAAGTGCATTGGATATTTTGGGACTCCACCATCTCCCATTTCGCTGTTGTCATCTCAGTTTGTTAGCAAAACAGTATTTTAATAAGAATGAGCCAAGAATATTGGTCAGGATCCAGGACAATACCTGAATCTATCTATGATTCTTCCTTTTTCACATGACTACAAACTCTGCAGGTATGGTCAGACAAGCTCTGTCTGCAATTACACGGGAGCAAGTGTATTTGCCATAGATTATACTTTGAACTACTGCCAGAAAATATTAGTTCTCGTCAGTGTAATGTGTGAGAGGAATCAGGTGCCCACAGCAGCATCTATTTGTTGTCAGAACATGGGGTTGGGGCAGTGGTTTGACAGCCACCGGCCTGGTCAGCCCTCCACAAGGGCTGGTCAGGAAAATTAAATCATTGATGTAATTAAATCACAGAATCAATAAGATACATTTAAATCTGGATTAAATCCTTACCACTTTCATTTCAGAGGTGAAACTCTGTTGGTCTCTTCCAACCCAAGCCATTCTATAATTCTATGATAATGGCTACAGAGTGACACTGAGAAGTGCAATTTCTTAACTTTTGGTTAACAGTGACCACTGCAGCTGCCACTGCATGTATTTCTGAAAATGAAAATTTAATGATGAAGGAAAGTCTTCACTTGCATGAAATACACAAAAGAATAATGACAATTTTTAAATGACGGAATTTATATTTTAGGATTAGATCCCACTCATAAATACAGCTGGATAATGCCAGTGATTTGTACGTAATTAAAAGGCAAAAGATCTTCTCCTCCTCCTCCAATGGTTATTAGAGCAAATCCCAGGTGGGAGCAGGAGTACCAGCATTTGGCTCTTTGTTACTGGGAAGTCTAATAAAGAACTGCTTTGTCCTGCATATGTACAAAGTTTCATGAAGCTGAACTGAAATCTTGAGTAGCTTTATGTTTATTCAAAAATACCACACAATGTTGAAAGGTGTTTTACCAGGACTAAGCTGCCTCTGTTGCCTAATACTGGGCAATAGCTCCCATTGGAGCTACTACTGAAATAAGATCATTTTCTAAAGTAAATGAAGAAAAAAAAATGCGTAAAAGACATTAAAGCATATGAAGCTAAACAGTTTATTATTGTTGGAGTATTACTTATATAGGTGATTGCCCAGGATTGCCTGTTAAGGATTTATTCCTTCATGCTGAGGATGCTCAGTACCCTAAGTGTTATTTTGTGTTTAATAACAAATACCTAAAGCCACTGGGGGACCCATTTGCAGAGCTCCTGCAGTGATTTTCTCCCCATCCTGGTTTTATAAGGATGCTGTTCAGATGGAACGAAGTATAGCAGTGCCAAATTCAGAAAACTCTTACTTTCCAAAAGTTACATAAAATCCCTTTTTAGCCACTGCTTTTAGCTTTCACTGAGCACTTCTGCCAAAAATATTTACTGTTTTCAAACCACTACACTGCAAAAGTGTAAATGGCAATTTTGAATCATTCATTTGCAATTAATCCCATCTTTTAATTCCATTTTTTTTAAAAAAGGTCAAGAGGCTCTAGTGGCCAGAAATATTACTTGTATTTATACATATATGTCAGAGCCTTTCCAGAACATGGCAAGTGCAAGGACCTCATCCCCTATAATCAATACCCAGGAGTTAAAACAAGCACTCCAGTGGTACTGAGAACATATAATAATTTAATATTTTGAAAACTTTTCATTAATAGGCAGATGGTAGGAACAAAATTAGGGATGCAAAATTAGTGTAGCGTTAAAAAAAAAACCAAACCTGTCAGAGAAAAATTCACCTTTCGTTTCAGAGCACAGAGGAGACAAGGAGGGTGAGTGAGGGAAGAGTGGCAGCAGGAGTGCCTCCTCTCTCTGGAACTACCAGGGAGACCAGGGAGAACTCCCTTGGAACAAAAAGTAGGTGCTTCACACTCATTATTTTATTTTCATATCACTATTTGGAAGCAATATTAGCCCTCCCAGCATGTGGCATTGCCTTTTCTTTATTGCTATTACCACAGATTTTTGCACAGAATTGAAGTGGGACACTTGCAGAAATGTTTTAATGATTCTGAAACAAAGGGACTTTCTCAAAAATCCCGGGGGTTTTGCAGCTGGGGCTGCACCATATTCCAGACGTGGCCAGGTTTTACTGTTCCTGTGTTGTCTCCAAAGCACGTCAGCCTGTTTGTTGTCAGGCACATCCTCCAGAATCCTCATTTTCTGCTGGCTCCCAACTGCCCATGCGGTGCAACAGGTTCCAGACCAGTGCACTGAACCCAGAAAAATGACACCAGCAATTATTTCTATCCTTTCACTCTGCTTTTTACTACCTTTGGATGTGATTCATGCTTTCATTTTTTTTTTTTTTTCACATCTTCAGGTATTTTCTTTGGCATGACTGACTTAGTTGCTATTTTAGAAAAATATAATGGCAGCATGGTTTTTGAGGTTATAAAAAACTATGCACAGTGAGAAGCCAGAAATAGGAGGCCAGGAAAAAAATCTTAAATACTATCTCATTTTAGAGTCCTGAATATTACCTTCAGTCAGAAGCACCAAGGCAAGACATCAGTGGCTTATATTTTTCAAATAAGTGTTTTGAAGCAGGTCTTCACAGAAGAATAGTTTACAAATTTTTACTGATTTTTTATGATAAATGTTGAGTGGTTTTTATCTCAGCAGGAAACTCGCTCTTAACAGTTACTGTAGCACAATGTAAAATACTACAGTTTGCTGGTATTAATCTAACTTGATTATTCTAATGATTTCATATTTTATTGGTATGCTGGATTGCAAAAAATGCAGTATAATTTAATTTTTATGATCATATGTGCAGAAAACACTGGAGGCATTAAAATGATGAAAGAAGAGTTATGCTAATACCACAAAAACGGATGCAAAAATGATTTATGTTACTTTCTTCTCCTATTTGCAGTTCATTAAGTCACTGTCTTCTTGTAATGACCAAATGAAAATTAAAGTACTTCAGAGAAGAACTTTAGGTTCAAGCATCATTAGAGGAAGAGAAATGGGTTCTTTGATGAACTTGACTGCAGAAATCTATAGAGCACAACTTAATAAGACTGCACATTGATCTCTGATGCTAGAAGGCAGACCTATGATTGAACAAATCTTTTTAATGCATAGTTTTCCTTTACAAAGCAGCATATGATGCATGAGAATGATTTATTTTTAATATACTTCCAGTTTATAATGTAATATGGTATGCTGCACTTGCTTTTTTACTCACTGGAAACCGAAATCTAGAAAAAAACAGGTACCTCTGAGGTGGTGTATCTCCTTTTACTTTCTGTATTATGTAGGATTTGTGACTCTGGGAAATGAGATATTGTTTCTAACTAATGAACTCCCAATTCACTCAAAAAAGCATCATTTAAATTCCTTTGAAACATGAAACATGAGTTAAAGTTAGTAGATAACTGTAGATGGTAAACATATCTTCAACCTATTTGCTGTCTTTTCTGCAAGAGGAGTTTTTTAACAACTTAATGAGATGGTAGATTGAATTCCACTCCGATATTTGGAATGCCTCTGATTTTGTAAGGTTACTGCAAGGCTGTAATTCATAAACTCTAATTCACAGAATCTGATCCTCTGGAAAGAACAGTAAGAACTTGCATGTAACACTACAGAGCAGTGTAGTAGTGATTCTGCTCCAACAACTTCTATTAGTATTCAGGAGAAAAAAAGCCTAAATCTAAATTCCAAAAGGAATACAGAAGGTTAGAATGGGAATCTAAAAGGTTAAAAGGAGGGTTTTTTCTCTCCTATTGAAATAACAAAGATTAATACACCTTCTCTACCTAAAACTTTCTGTGCTAAGAGGTCGTAACTTATGCATCCTACTTAACACAAAGTTTTCGTACACTTTTATTCCAGAAGGATCCCATAGTACCATCCCTTTCTAAAGAAGTGGAATTCCACGGCTGTATTCCACAACTTCCACTTGTTTGTTCCACTTACAAAAATACGATGTGCTAAACAGCAATAGCAAATTTTAACATTTCCCTTCCTTTTGGAGTTCAGGGGTCAACACTCTCAGAAAATCTTGACACTAATCCAGTTCACTTTTTTTTGGCTGGATTGGCTGTCAGTGCAGACATGGAAGTTGGAGCCAAAAGCATCCTCCCCAAATGTCACTGTAAAAGAGCTGAACCAGGACAGGATGGAGCTTTCTGAGCCTCCAGGAGTTTGCTGTAGTTCCACGTCATGCATGAGGAAAAACCCTCCAGCACTTTGAGATATTTCTGAAGGATACTCTCCCTTTTCTCCCACAAAACTCTTATTGCTGGTCAAATAAACTCACAGGGAATTAAAAAACTACTTCTAAAATCACCAACTTCTTTTTCACTTTCTCCAGTTTCCCCTATTTTATCTGCTGCTGAATTTGCCTGTTCAACAGAGCAATCCCTTCTCAGCGTAAACCAATACTGCCTCAGCAGCAAAGCTGCTGGGTATTAAATACAGGATGATGGAGATAATTTTTAATCAGGTTAATGTGCTTTAATTACTGTAAATTAGATTTTATTTCTCTAAGCAAGCAAACGGAATTATTTGGGCTATTTAAAGCAGGAACTCTTTAAACAGTCCAAGTCATTTAGAAAACAGATAAGCATTTTCATCTTTGTTCTGATGTGACAGTAACTTTATGCCTTGAGAATTATTTTTCTGAGAAAATAGGTCTCACTAACGCCATGAAATTGAATTTAATGCTCACTGATACCAAGCCTCCTAAAATCATAAAGAAACAAAGATTAAGCATGAAAAAAAACCAAACCCCCAAAGTGACTTACTCATAGGGCAAATTCAGTTCTTAGAACAATAAATCCTGCCTGGGAACCCCTCTTCTATCTTTTCATGGGATAAAGCTCTGTAAGCAGTATATTATCCTCATGCCCCACACTTAAGACTCCCTTGACCGGATCTCTGTACCCCTGCACCCTCTTAAATTGTACCTGAGTTCAGAAAACGCACTTCCCAGGACAAATTTTTGTGCCAGCCAAGGCACATATAATGAGCAAAGGGAGTTTATCTGGAATCATCTCAACAGCCGCAATTTCTGACAACATGAGAACACTTTGCAAAAGGCACTGCTGATCTGCCAGCGACACATTTTACCTGGAAATACCCTACACTTAAGTCTTTTTTGTCCAAATTAGATGTTGAAAAGAGACTCCCCCCCTCCCCCCCGCCAAAACGGTTATTCAAAGCTTGCCTAAATGTAAGACTAATAAAGCCTGCCCCTTAATTTCAAGCTAAGTGCCATATAATGGGCATGAAAAACAAATGTGTGATGGGTTTCTGTGACAGAAGGCATGACAAGCACCTTGTCACAGCTTCATACAGAAATCAGATGGAAAGGTTTCACACCTGGATAATGGGAAATCGTGATCTATGGCAAGCAAGACTTTGTCTTCCAGCTGAAGTAATCCTAAGTCTCAGTTTTATGCCCTCTGTTTTGTTTTATAAATGGAAATAAGAGATAACACTCTGAAGGTATAGAAAATGGGATGCCCTAGCAGCTTTCTTAATTGCTCAAGACTCTTCTGGACTTAAATTTATTTGGCACAGTGTTAAATGAATCCTTGGAATATAAACAGGATGGGAGCAGAGAGGACTTTAAAGCTCTTAACATCATTCAAAATAAACGCAAAACAAAGTGCAAGGATGGAGACAAAGTGATTTATAAACTGAGAAATGACTCTTCAGTTGTTTAATTTTTGCCTGGATTCTGATAATCAGTAGTGTTGCCTTTGTTTCCCATCTTCTTCCCTTCACCCCCACCCCTTTGGTTTTGGGGAATAAGTAAAAAGATTCTATGAAAATCCCTCCATTTACAGTAAGTCTGAGGATGTGAAAACTTCAGGAAACTTCTCCTACTTTCTGTGTAAACCTCCTGACAGGCAGAAATGCTCAGAAGAGACCCTGCAGTGGAGCCACTTTCAGAGCTCTGCTATTAAGAGATTGCAGGGATGCTCTTGGCCTCAGGTGGATGTTGGTGCTATTGTGGATAAGTGGACTTGAGACAGAGTTAGCTGAAATCACACAGTTACTGAGGGGAATGCAAGAAGCAAATATTGAGGAGGCGCAGAAACTCTGGCAAGCTGAACACAGTTTTTGTTTTTACTTTGGCAATGATGCATCGAGGAGTATCTGGAGTATTTCATATCTGGGTTGAAGAGCACGTGAAATCAATAGACAGACTGTAAGATCCTCTTGATCCTCTTGTATGTTTAAATATTAAACCCTTCGCTATCTTGAGAGACGAAACTCTGCCTTACAAGCCCTCTCTGTGATCCTGGGATTCCATTTCACTGCTGAGAGTGACAATAACAAAGCTTTCTTTCCTCTGTCCTTCTCCTCCTTCTATCCTCATGGTGTGTTTGGAGCTCTCTTGTTATATTTATGACTAATGTTTTGTTAACAGATTTTCTGAATGTTACTCATGATCAACTGAATTTGAAAGAATACAGTATTTTTATTGCATAATAAAAGAGAGGATAATTTTTATAGGTTTTATATGTTAGGTAATCAGCTTCACAGATGATCAAAGATTAACTTTAAATGGATGCTGGTAAGAAAGATCTTCAGTCTTAAATCAGCTTTTCTGCTTTAAACCTTTCTCTTTAATCCTCAGCTTCAAGTAATTTTATCAATAGATAAAATTGGAAAATCTTTTAAACTACAGAAGTATAATATAATCAGATGAGCCTCAATGCTATATTTTCTTTTCTTGGGATACTTGTAAGAAAGCATAAATACTTTGTCTTCTTATAAGCTTCACTGTACATCAGCAGCGATATAAAATTATTAAAAAAAAAAATCTGGATAATTTTAAAAACGAAACTGAATCAACATAAGGCCTTTTTCTCAGTTACATAATATTTCAGAGACATTTCTATGTCAGGATTTAAGGCCAGGCTGTACAGTCCCAGCAGCACCTCCCAGCACACGTGTGCATGACACGTTAGGGCTGCAATGACCAGGTCCTGCACTGTGCTCATGGGAAGGCACCTGGGCTGGAATGGGGTGTAGCCAAGAGAACCAGTGCCACCAGTTACTTTGTCTGCAGCATAAATACTTCTGCAGTGGCATAAATAGCACGCAAAGGAAGGCTAAAAGATATTTTTCTGAAAAGGTGGTTTGCGTCACCTACTTTTTTCTGAGTAATCTTATTTTTGCTGTTTAATACCTAATTATCTTGCTTTAAACTAATAGTCTTCTCTACCATTACACTTAGGGGAGAGCAAAGGGTACCTACAGTGTAAAATTTGTTCATTCATCTTTTTTGAACAGATTGCTTCTGGAAATGCCCATCTCTCTGCATTGATGCAGCCTCAGTGAAACTCAACACTTCCAGTCACAGGAGCTGAATCCCACTTTAGGAATCAGATCATTAACTCAGCTGCACTGGTACAAATCTGGAGTACTTCTGAGCTGCATTGCTCAGTTTATGCTGAGTGACCCAAGCCAATCCCAACCTCAGCATGCTTCAATTAACTCCAAATACCCAGCTTAGTAAGGAAACTTTAAAACCAGATTTGATATGAAAACATTCCCCGAGATCATTGACAGTTGGTGCAGTATCGTATCCATAATTATGAATAATAAATGCAGTAACAGTAAAATGCTATCACTACTGAAAAAAAGAAAAATCCACATAAAATGAGAAAAACTGCTCGTAGGAAGTGTAGTGAAAGGTAAGAAAATAACCAGGATTTGGTAAATATTTTATGCCAATTTTAATTACTTTTAGCCTTGCTTGTCAGCAAGTAAAAGGTAAACAGTTTTCAAATTTAAGTGTCATCTTTAAAACCTCAGTATTCTTGTATATCAGATAGGGAGATCTGATTTTAGTGGTATTTAAATTGGGTTTGCAGAGATATTACTCCACTATTTCCAATGCAGTTACTCCTGATTTGTAGCGTGTAAGAGAGAATACAATCTTACACTCTTTGTTTTGACAGTGTGCATATTTTTCCATGCAATTTAAATAATCAAATCCATTTTCCTCGTTGTGCATCGGTCACATCTCATGAAGTTGGTAAATACTTCACAACTCTAGTAAACAGCAGAAGAGAGGTTTGGAAGAAAAACTACACATAATCATTTAAAAGACAGAGCATAAAAAACTACCAGAGCTGCAGGGCAGCAGTAATGTTCCAGACAAATTCTACATTTGTATTCAGCAATAAAAATAAAACCAGATGGAAACTGTCACACCCTGTGCTATGGAGGCTCAACCTGCGAAATCCAACTGCAAAGAAATGCATAGAGATGGTTATAAACTGCTTCTGGAATGTCATTAATAAGAACAAAAATTGCTCCAAAAAAGGCTGGAGAGCCCACTTAAACATTTTAGGTTAAAACTTTTAAGATGAGTGTTACAAGCCCTGTGTTTCTAGGAAGAACAAATAAAGTGGGGCTGTCAGAAATTCCTGACTGAAAAATAAATGCCCTGTGTTGTGTCTATCAGACACTGACAGGTACCAGTTGATGAAGACTTGATATAGTGAGAGAGCAACTACATATTTCAGCTGAATATTTTTAACTTCATGTAATAACAAACTTAAGGAGCATCACTGACCAGAAAAGCAGAGGAATGGGGGCTTCATCTCAAGGCTGTAGTACCTTTTGGGTACATGAGGAAAAAAAGATCAGCTTGCAAGACTTCTTCAGGATGTTCCTCACATCCTGAAGAACAATTTGCCCAGCTCAGTTTTGAGACTTTCAGGTACTAAGAGCATCAACTGTTTCACATGGGAGATTCCTTCATAGCCTACTAGCTCTCACTGTTGGAAAGTTTTTCCTGATATTCAGCCTCAATTTTCTATTTATTTCTCCCCATAATTCTAGTTATATGGTTCTTATGGCTCAGCAGTGTAATCCAGGATCACAGTCTTAGTCTTTCCTTTTACAGTTTTACTGCCTTCTTATAATTTACAGCCTGCAAAGCTCTCCAAGGAGACACTCGAGTGGCCAATTGGAGAAGAAGAGGAATTTCCACGCCTTGGGGCTGTTTGTAACCTGTGATACATGACTCCTCTGAGTAGGATGTAGTGACAGGCACAGGATCTGCTATCCTGCCTCTATAACCCTGCCCATGGGTAGCATGATTTCTTTTTGTTAGAACACACATCTAGGGCTAAATTGGACTCTGGTTCCCCTTTTCTGAGCTGTAGATGAACATCCTAGGAACAAGAACACTTAGCAGCAGTACCTGGAGCTATTGGGATGGCTCAGAGCAGACAAGTAACATTTCATTTGACTTAAACTTGAATCAGCATTTGAAACAAACTAAAGTGCTCAGAAAGTTTTAAATTCTCCCTCATAAGTCAGTGTGGGGATTTTTCTTTATCTTGTCCCACCCATCCAGTGTCAACTGATGAAATCACAGAAACAATAAAGGTGCCATGGCAGCAGTTTTCATTTATTGCTGGTGTTTGAATTCCATGTCGATGGTGCAGAGTATTTTGGACTACAAGGAAATACAAACAAAAGCAGAATGGTAGCAATTATTCATTCTGCTGGCAAAGTATAAAAAATTAGGCATGAAAACCAAAGAGCTGTAAGGATTCTTGTGCAGAACTTGTATGTTTTTCTGAAGTTTGCATTATCACACAAGATGGAGAATAAACAAGTCTACACCATGTCACACTGGTCCCACTCACCCTCTGCATGCTGTTTTTATCCTTTCCATCAACAACAAAGTCTTCCTTAATAGAAACCTAGGTTAATTATTAATGTTACGTGAGTAAATAAAAATGGAAATGGACTCCTTTTTTCAGACCTAACATTTTTAGCCTAACACTAAACCTCTGGTACGCTAGCACTTTATTCATTAAAGTTTCATATGGTTCCAGTGCATGTTTCAAGCATTCTGTACTCAGCCATACTTAAAAAGCAAATAAGATAACAAAGTTAAAAACAGTCCAATAAAAATCCAGTTCTTTTTAAACAAAGAGCTAAGAAAATGTCAGTGAAGATAAGCTACACTTTTTGCTTATTAAAGCTAGATTTGATTTTAACCTGTTTAGACTTTGGCCTTTTTGACCAGGACAGTTTGCTTTGGGGCCAATTTCTAACTGAAAGAGAAAACCTACAGATTCATCCAGACAACACATTGTCACTCAACTTTTCCAAAGCTCCAAACCTGTGTGCTCCATCAGCAGTTTATTTCCCACTGAATCTTCCCAGCACTGCTGTTACCCTGCACTGTAACACTCACCTGCCAGCTCTGAGGATGTCTGCCCTGAGCAGGGCTTCCTCTCTGCCTTGGTCCTGCTGTGCATCCCCTTCCCTCTCCCATTCCCCCCACAGAAAAACATTGCCATCAGGTATCCACACTCCTCAGGGCAATAAAATCAGCATTACTGCTTCGATGCCTGTATTTTACAGCACTGTGGAGCAGGTGCAGCCTGGAAACAATGGTGCTGTATTCTGGGAAGTTGTGATGCTTGCTCCTCCTCTGTTGCATTATCTGGACTAATTTGCTCCGAGGATGCAGGAGGAGACAGAAGGAGCAGGCAGAGCTGAGAAATATTTGCTTCCATTTTAACCCTCCTAAGAAGGTAGATTGCCCCAGTTTAGGAATTTCTGAGACTCTCAAAAGGTCCTCTTACAAAAAAACCTAATAATCCATAGAGCTTCAGGTTCAAAATAGATGTAAGGACAGGCCCTGTGTTCCTTACTTGTGAGAGGGAATGGGAAAAATTGGGCAAAACCAGTTTTGGACAGCTTTTTCTCATGTATTTCCCTCTTTTACCCACAACTCCAAAGGAGATAATGTGACCCTTAGATTTTAATCAGGCTTCCCAGGGTATGTTTGTGTTGTTTCCAGGTGAGAACCCTCCCAAAGTATCAAACTAAAACTGCTGGGGGTTTTGCTTAGCCCAAGAGAAGCTATGGGACTCAAATTAGGCCAAGCAGCAGCCTATTTAAAGAGCCTGACTGCAGGGGGATTTGTGAAAACAGCCCAAATATTGCTGTTAGGTCTGTAAATCTCCACTATACAACCCCTGAACCCTGTTTTAATTTTTGATGATGTGTTTGTGGCCTCCACAAAGCAGCTGCTCACTGTTTGTGTTTCTCCTGTGCCTGGGGACTGCTGACGTGGATTGGGCATCACCGTTATTAAGCCAGGTGCTATGAAATATGTAAAGCTATTTCCCAAAGAGAATTGCTTCCATCAGCTTTTTTTTTTTTTTTCCTCCCAAACAACAGTTATAATCCTTCCTGTAGCTGTCTGCCATCTCAGCTCACTCTGCAAATGCATTTCTCAAGCTGATGCTTCAGACAGCTTTAAGGGATGCCAGCAGTCAGCAGATGAGCACAAAGAACAGTGGACAGAGGTCACAGAATTGAAAATTTTACTTTTTCTTCTATTCATATAAATCTGGAGTAATCTTAATGTCCATTGTGCACGCACTGGTGTATACATGACTTCAGTCTCTAATGCTTTGCTTTGCTCCCTTCTCCTTGATCACACTGGGCAGCAACATTGCTAATGAGGCTATTGTGACTTTACAGCGCTGCAAAAACCGAGATCATGGCTAAATTCAACTTTATTATTTAACATTTTTTTTTTATTTTGGGTACTCTGTGAGTATATAAAGCAGCTATACCTATATAAATGCATAGGAAAGCATCCCAATATAAATGCCTACTGAAAAATAACCTTGATAAAAACAGACTGGCTTTCTGAGGAACCACTGATAAAGGAAATACATATAAATGATGCAATGGCTAAAACACATGGCTGAGTGTATGTGGCTTTTCAAACCAGTTATTAGAAATGAAACCTTTTTAAACACCTGCTTGGCTGTTTGAAGAACATTTCTTAAAGAGTCTGATGAAACAAATTCAGATGAAACTGGAAGGGCTACACAGGCAACACACAGCCAGTTCCACTGAGAAAGAAGTATTTCCACAGGACACCACTGGATGAATCACTGTTGACATTTTTACGTGAAGAATTCCAATTAATTTTGCTCTTTATGGAGGAAATACTTGTTTTTAAAATGGACAAAAATAAGAATATTCAGCCTATGTGTCACGAGCATGGCAAACTCTGGGGGGAACAGACCCATGGCTTCATCTCATCAGCATTTCACCATTTCAAGACTTTCCACAACTACCTGGAAAGTTTTACACTGCCAAATTTATATAGTTGTGGCTTTTATTTTTCCAGTTCAGCTCTGAAAAGTTCTCAGCAACCTTAATTTATCCCCTTTCTTTCTCTTTGCTTTCTTTTTTTAATCTGCCACCATCACATGTACTGTGGCAGCTGTGTAGTGTGTAAACTCATTACTTTATTTCTGATTTTTACACAGGGCTGTCAAGACAAATCTGCTCAGGAAGGCACTGATTTGCCACTGGTATCTCAGGGCATGCCCTTGGCTTTGGAGTCATTACAGTGAGAAAAGATTCCCTTTTCCCTTATAAATACGAGGAACTCTGTTGGCTTGGTTGGATTATAAGGAGCTGATCATGCAGGTGAAAAGGGATCCTTTTATCAGGACAATTCTTATAGTCCATTGTGAGGGGCTCAGCTGCTATGGAGAGAGGTCTGAGGAAGCACTTGAGAACACAATAAGAAATGCACCTTGAATGTCCATCTGTGCAAGTGGGGAGTGTCTTACTAACACAGAACATTCTCAGCTATGAGACCTGCGGAGCCCCTGGGTGGACACAGGGACTAGGAACTGGATGTGAGATTTACAAGGGGGTTTTACCTGCCAAGTTATTTACTTGTGCCTGTGGTGCTCTGCTCTGGCAGTGGGAAATGGTATTTTCCTTAGGTGGCTGAGCACGGTTAGAGAGACTGTCAAGGTCTGGAGGTAAGGCGAAGCCTCTTACTCATGACCTGTTGGTGCTGGGTCTCTAAGCTTCGCTGAAAATAGGTGAAATGAAGGAAAAATGGACAATTATCCCACAGATGGGTTTTCCATTGAGCTTCTCCTGATGTTTCTTCTCACAGCAGATAAAGATGCAGCCCAAATGAAACCTGAATGTTGGGTAAGGGGTGGGTAACAGCTCCATTTTCCCAAATCTGTCTATTACTGCTCTCCCTTAATTTCCCCTCTGTTTTTCATAAGACCTCCTCTGTATTGTTCTGCTTTCAAGGCCAGAGTTCTAAAAGCTGAACTGCTGATTAGGGCCTAGTTTGCCTTTTGCAGATCTGCACTGTGTCTTTAAACTTGCTCCGAGACAAAGCCAGGCAGGAACAGCCCCTGCAGTGAGTGCTGAAAGTGCACCTGGCACAGGGGCTGGAGGGAGCTGGGATTCCACCCTGACAGGGTTCTGCCAAGGCTGCACACAAGCACAGGTGCAACAGGACACTGGATATAGAAGTTTTATACAGGACTAGTCTGCTAGTCTAGCTTCTGCCTTGAGAAACAATTCCCAGGGCTCAGTGCAGTTCTCCACACAACCAGAACATTTTCATGGGCGCTTCTGTCAGCGTGTCTGGCCACCTAAAATGGCTTTGTCTGTCATTATCTGAAAACCCATACTGTCTTCCCTGTTTGTCTGCATTTCCCTGAACTACATCTGTTCTCCAGCCTTCTCATATGAAATATAAACATGGGGAGTGTGGAATATAAAAACACTGCATTGACATTCTCCCCTCCCTTTGATGGTCCCACTTTCTCTAGTCTGGAACATGTCTCGTCTAGAACAACATATTTATTGCTGACACAGATTTCACCATATTTAATACAGGAAACTGCAAATCTGTCCTGTTTGAGCTCACAGTATTAGCGTGGCTATTTTTAAATGGGATAAAGTGGGTTGGTGGGGATGTGCATCGGGTTTGCCAATTTTAGACTGGAATATTAGGAAAAAGTATAAAATGGGCAGAATGTGATGCTCTAAAAATGCCTGTATTTCCAAGAAGGCATGTTTGCAAGTGCCTCTCTGATCAGCAAATCAGTCAGTTGTCTACCAAAGAGAAGCTGAGCATAAAACAATGCATTCAGTGGTAGGATGAACAGAGAAGTGGAACGGGATCTTATGGGAATCCTCTAAAAACACAGATTTCTGGCATTCCAGACAGCTGTAAGAAAATAGGTTTGGTTTGTGAATGTTCAACAAAGCTGAAGTCTGTCAGCTCAGTAATGTGACATGTTTAACCCAAACACTTCTAAACGGATCTGCACTGGGGTTTTCTTAGCACTGTATTAATTCAATGAACAATGTAAACTTGTAGTGTGAGAGTAAAAGTGTAGCTATATATCCATGGATTTACATCACTACATTAGGGATTTCAAATAGGCTTAACTCATATTATGGGTTGGTTTATTTTTTTGCCCAATTAGTCATGTACAACCTGTATTTTAACAGTTCTTCCCTGAATTTCAGAGATGTGAAATGGTTCCAACTCACTATGAACATGCAGTACAGTCAGCACACTTTTCATTTCTGAATAGAGTACTGGGCAGAAATATACCACAGCATCTTTGGAAACATTTACATTCTCTCGACAGCACAACTATTGATTTCTTAATCCTGTTAACAAGAGGTTAGTGGCACAAAAGGCACAGTCTGTGGAAACGTCTTGTTTCACAAGTCACCGAAGATGTTTAGTTTGTGTCAATTACGTGTGGATACATTACAGGAACATTGCTGTTCTACTCAAAGTCTGTAATGCTGAGCAAAGCACTTTATTCATCGACAATCATAAGATATTTCTGGGTTGTGTCCTGGTATTTCATTATTAATTCGAAAAATGCATTGAAATAAATGCAATAATCTGTATAAGGGAGGAAAAAAAAGGTGGTTTGGGTCCTATATACACCATTAATCTTCTGCAAATCAAAGTATGCTAGATTCAATCGAGTTTATATTCATGCTGGACCCATCCTTTCAAAACCGACCCAGAGTAGTTCTCCTAACAGATATTACCAGTGGTGCCAAGTGCGTGTGGGAACCATAGGCAAAGAAGAACAGAATATGAATATATTCTCCAGAAATTTCAAGAGAACACAGACACTGCTGCCCTGACCACCAAAAGCTGCTCATTCTTTTCATTTCCTAGTAAAATTGCCATTTTCAGAAGTGCTGACATTTCAGCAACATCCATTGTTCTGAAATCATAGGTGTTTAGAAAAATATTTATCAGCCATTTCCCAAATCCAGGGCCCAATCCCACAAACACAGGAAGGGTTGTGGGATGACTCACACATGTAAATTCAAAGCAGCTCCATTGTCCAACCAATTATTTTTCACAGCATGAAGCAAGTGCATTTTGACAGGTGCAAACGTCCACCTCGCCCAGGTGGGAGTGGAAGATGAGGTCCATCAGAGAAATGCTGCCTCACAGGTAACAAAGAGTAACTACATTCCAAAGGAATACGTCTCTCCGGATGGAATAAGAAGTGACAAGATTTCCTTGCAAAACTTCCAGAAGTCAGTCCTAATGCAGAACTGTAAGAAACAGTTTCTGCCATTTATCCTCTGCAGGATGTAAATTAATTCAAAATCCTCTGCAAGTGTTTCAGCTATGAAGGGGAGAAAGGAGGAGAGATGAAACAAAAGAGAGGAGCAGCCTTGACTCCTGAAGTGAAGCACAAACACTGCTCCAGTTAAGCTCTACACTCTGAATTTCTGTACCAGTCCATGAAGCTGCTCTGTGCTTCACAGGAATGTTTGTGACAGACTGGAAGCCACATCCCATCCTAAGCACTGAGAGCCTGCCATGAATATGCACACAGAACAAATAAAGCGACAGTGTTTATCCTATAAAGGATGAAACCCCATCTATCTTGTGCTTTTGCTGTGGGACGCCTGGTTTTGTGTATCCTTCTTAGCTCCTGCTCCACCTGTGTGCAGGTTCCATCCTTCCTCGCCCCGTTCCAGCAGCTAGGATCCTTCAGCTACATCCCAGTCCAGCTGCCCCAGCTCCAGTCCAGCTGCCTCCCCTGTCAACTGTCCCACCAGCACTTGAAACACTTTGAGGGTGACAAGTGTTCTGCTGAGATGGGGCTGACATTTATCCATCGAGGAGACTTCCATGGGGAAACTGCAAAACCCTCTTGGTGAGTTTTTAAATCTATCCACTACATTGTAAGCAATTAATACTTCATCATCATAATTTGCTTGTAAAATAGGTAAATACTGTCATTTGCACCTTCCATAACCCAGCCTAAAACACTTCAGTGCCTTTAGATGTCAGCTGGGAACCTCTGGAAAAGCTGGGCTGAGTCTGGGACAGAGAATTCCCTCTGAGGTAGAGCTGATAGGTCTTTTCATTTCCAGCTCTCTGGCTGGAAAATACTTCAAAGTTTACACTCTCAGGCCAGGGTAGGTACCAAATAAACACTTTGATGTCTGCTGTGCTGGATCCCTCTATCTCACAAATACGGTGTAGGAAAATCTGGGTCAAGTTAGATGTAAAATGCACTTTTCCAAATTACACACCAGATAAACAAGGGAAACTCCCACTTGCATCAAAAGCAGTTATGTTCACCTAAGCAAAGCTGTAATTTGGTTCCTCTGATCCCAGATACTAATTTCTTAAGTAGCATCTTTCTAGAGAAAAATACTGGCTTGGAAAGCTGACAAAAATAAAAATGCAAGGGGAGCTCACAGACAACATCAAACATATTTGAAAATATTAATTTCTTTCTAATTCACAATCAGGCATCTTATTTACATAAAAAGTGTAACCCAAACAATGGACAAATACAGGTTAAACAAAAAAAATGGAATAAAACCCAATTTAAACAATACAGAACATTGTTAACCATTTGAAAATCATATAAAGTAGAACTGCATGATGAATCACCACAAAACTCCCATTTAGAAAAATTGACTTTTCCCCTATCTTCCCATGAAACTCCGACTTTTTACCTCTGAAAATGTTTTAATGAATTCTATAAACTATTTCCTCGGCAGAAAACTCTCTAAATGAGTCACCAATGCTACAGAAAGGGGAAAAGACAATTTTGAACATGTTCAAAATACCAGAATGAACAGACTTGCAGCTGCTCAGGTAGAATACACACAGAGGAGCACTGCTGGTTCCACAGCACTCTGGTACTCTGTGTATACAGTCTGGTGTCACCAGTCTGTCCTAATGGAGGACAGAGCAGCCTTCGTGACACTATGACACATTTCTGAGACATTCCTTGAACCAGGAGCTCTTTGGGATATTGCTCCTTACAATTAACACAGAGGAGCAGTAATGGACTGACCAAAGAAGTGCAGTGAATGGAAATTTAAAAAAACAACAAACCCAAGTGCTACACTGACCAAAATACATTGTTTTAAAGGAATTTATTCTAGGATGCAAGTTTCCAAGAAAGTGGGAAATACCCAGGGGGCAAAGGCTTGCTTTTCATTGATGACCTTGAATGTCACTGCTGGTTACCCGTGGCAACAGCCAGTGAACAGCTGGGTTTCAATAAAAGGAAAATGCAAGGGAGAGCAAGGACCAATGTTGCCAGTGTGTTTAATTACCCACTTTCGTGTTTGTATTAGCAACTGGTTTCTGGGGTGCTGGGCTTTTTTAGTGTTTAATCCATGGGGATGGTAACACCCTGTGCTGTTGGTGTTCCTTACGTAGGGCCAAGTGTCTTTTTCAGCAACAGGAGGCTCTGGCAGTCCCTGCCCTGGATGGGGCAGCTGCCCCACTCCTGGGCTCAACCCTTGTTGCCTCTCCTCTCCAGGAGGCTGCTGAGCCCACCATACCATGGATCTGCTTTCCCTTAGCAGCAGTGTCTGATGTTGGCCATCAGAACAGAGTAAAACATCCTGTATTTCAGGAAAATAACCAGAATATTTACCAGGAAACCCAGGGAGAGATTGATACTTGGTTTGGTAAGCAGGTACCATGTTTTCCTTTCTTGCCCTCAAGAAACAGTCAAATTAATGATCCCATTTCCTGGCAAACCCAGAAACTCTATTAATTTTACTGATGAATCCTAGTACAGTGATCACTGCCAAGAATTTATTTCAGTGTTTGATGTGTGGTGAAGCTAATGTAATTTGAAAATTATAACATTGTAAGATATGTAGTGACATAGGACTGATTTAAAAACGCAATTTAAATTAATCACATGCTCAGTCCCTTGGAAAGATTAGTTATGGACAGTCAAAAAGAAAGAGATGAGACCGAAAACAACAGGGGTGTGGACTGGAGGCAGCTGAGCTTCCCCACATTGGTTGTCCCTGCTAATCCAGCCTGGAGCACACACTGGGACGCTTTTAAATCACTGTGCATGTTGGGAGAAGACATTTTTCTTGGCTATGAACACAATATCATCTAAAGGAGGTGTTCAATCAATCTGTAATAAAATCTACTCAACAAAATCACCAATTCTGCACAGTTACCAGCCCACAAGAATCATGGTGATCGGCAATCTTCAGATTAATCAGCTTTAAGGAAAACTGGAATTGTTTCTCCTAAACAATTCAGTCATGTGATTAAAAGGAAACAGGTGTAAGATGCAAGAGTCAGTGAAGTGATTCTACTTTGAGGTTTTGTTTGATCTGAAAAGCCAACCATCTCATCTGTTGCATTCATTCTCCTTTAGGAAACATTAATCTGCACAGATGGTGAAACCCAGTAATCTCTGCTACCAGCTGCAGAGTGGAATTTTTAATGAAATGGGAATTTGAAGGTTTTCACAGAAAGCACTAGAATCACTCCTACTATTTCCTGTGATGCCCAAATTACTTTGACTGTTATTTGACATCTCCTGTACTGTAAATACATCCTCCACGTGGGTTCAGTCACTCCCCAAATACCATTTCAAAATGGCCTTTGTTTGCTGAAGCCAGACATTGAAAGCTTTCCAGTCAAAGAGAAATAAGCTCTCCACTTTTAACTTGTTATTTGGACACTTTATTTTACCTTTTTCTGAGATTTAAAACAGTCTTGTCATGTTTGTAAACTGAAGTGAAGCCAGACAATGAAACATTAAATAGCATTTGTAAAGAAAGGTGACACTTAAAAGCCATGCAGTCACCAGCAGTTTTTCATCCTTGTGATGTAAAGATTTTGGCCGAAGAATGTATGCCAGCAGTTAGATTTTTGGATAAAAAAACCACAACAAAACACAAAAACAAGCAGAGAAAGGAAACCTGAACTAGAAAAAGAATTATAAAGTAACAGTTTGGAGTAGAGTTCCTTGCCAATACTAAGTCAACCTACAACAAAGTATGTGAATTAACAGTTTGAAAATCATAAAAAGAGAGATATAAATTTTACCTTGAAATTTAGGTTATTAATGTGATTTCTCGATTAGCTGATGATACCTTTGAGAATAGCAGTAATTTCTATTAGAGAATTCCTCCAGTACTTCTTTTTATAGGACATTAGAATTACAGTGCAATTAATCAGATTCACTGAGCAGGACTTTAAACACATGTGCAGGACAGGTGTTTCTCTTCCTAATGAAAGATGATGGATGTGCCTTTCTGATGTGTTTTTCTCTGCAACTCTGCCATTAAGCAAGTTCTGCTTCAGGGATTGCAGGACTGTGACCTACTATAGGAATATATTTAAGACAGAGTTTTGCATTTGTATTGGAACCACAAAGTGTATGTATGGGAGCAACCACAAACGTAAATTCAGTGTAAATTTAGAGAAGATTCTGAATGAGCCATAATCCCAATCAGAAACACATTCAAAACTGTGAAAGCAGTAGGAAGTTTACTACCAGAAGGACCAAATCCTGTGATAATCCCCAGGTAAAACAAAACTCTCTTCATTGGTTTTTCCTGCATTGGAATGGAGGAACATGGAGAACAGAAAACAAAACAAATGAAGGGTAAGAAATCTTAAAATATACCCAGACTTAACTTTTCTATTTTCTCTAAAAATACTTCAACACTTTCTTTTTTTTTAAATTTAAGAATTGATATCTAGGCCCCATTTCCAAGTAGATTATTAAGGGCTTCTTACTGATCAGTGCAGCAGAGTTCTAAATTGTTTCAAATTGAGGAAGGATAATGCAGAATGCCTGTTTGTGAGAGCAGAGATTCAGGCTCTGTTTCTGCCTCACCATCACAGCTACCTCATATATTGCAGGAAAACCAAGGATTTGGGAATAAAAACTTATCTTGCCTTCCTGTGTCACAAAATGGGCAAATTCAGACAGGGGCAAGAGTCAATACTGTTCATGTGACTTCAGCGGAGATGAAACCTGGCAGTCCAGATAAAAAAAAAAACAAGGACCAGGAGGTGCTTTGGAAATTAGACAAATTCAGGGCTAAATTCTGAAGTCTTTGCTGCATTAGAATGAAAACAACTGTATTGTACAGCACTGCAAATATGATGATACAAGTGAGTAAGTAAGGATTTTACTCCTGGGAACTGGGGACTTGTGTTTTACCTGCCTTTGTCTACTGGTTAATCTGGTCAGAACCAAAAGGTCAGAAGTTCATAAAATAACCCAAGGGTAAGGTAAATAGTTTTGAAAAGAATCAAGTAAATTATTTGTGTTATGTCTGTGCAGCCTCCATGGCAAAGATGCCATCAAAGTGTTGGGTCAAATCAAATCAATCAGTTAAAGTACTATAAAATATGAATGCAGAGGGAATAGATGAGATCTTGATGTGAATAATAAAATAGTCTATAAAGTACCTGAAATAAATCAATCTTCCTTTCATGCAGCAAATATGAAATGCAGTATATTTCATACTCACTCTGGATGAAAAGAAAATCTACTCAGATGAAGATACAATATTAGAAGTCTATTTAATCTAGTGGAGGACAACACTGCCCTAAGTGATCATTTACTTCACAGAAGTTTAAGAGTCAGAGTTTTAAAACGAATTCAGTCCTTGAGATACAAATAAACACTTGAAGTGATTTTGAGAGGCAAAGACATATTCTGGCACTAAGTTCTGTTGATGAAAATGGGATTCAACACATTCGTAAATCTTCATTAGGTATGGAACTACGTTGAAAATATGGTCCCAGGAGTCTTGCAAAGTTTCCTCTGAAAATTTTGTAGCGGGAATGACTTTATGTTTCAGAGAAAAAAAAAAAAAAAGGAATAGCTTTGTTTCTCTTCAATTAGTCTTTACTGTGACATTTATCCCTATAGTGCAGAAAACCACAGAATTTATGTTTTTAATTACAGTGAGTAACAAACATTTTGATGGAAAGTACAACAGGGGGAAAAAGCCCCACCAAATCTATTTCAACCCAAGAACTTCCACTAAAAGCATCTAGCTTTATTCACTGCTCATCAGGAAAACATTCTTTTAGTTATATATAATATACAGGTGAAATTTGTGAATGAAAAATGTAACATATTTGGCAAAAAAA